>ML677426.1:4733986-4804130 GCA_007922305.1 Dermatemys mawii
GGGAAGGAGGTGGGAATTGCTGCTAGGAAGGAAATGCAGAGGGAAGAGAGGAGGAAATACCTGAAGACGGGGTTGAGGGACAGTAACAGGATAAAGCAGCATGAGACCAGTGGTCCATCACGTACATTATCTTGTCTTCTGATGGTGTTCAGTGTTAGATTCTTCAGAGGGAATGAACAGAATAGGGCAATTACTGAGTGGTTCATCCCCTGTCATTCAGTCCCAGCTTCTGGCAGTCAGAGGTTTAGAGAGATCCAGTTTTGCATCCCCGACCATCCTGGCTTATAAGATCATGAGCGGAGGAAAAATTAGTGCGGCCCCTTGGGGGGCATGTCCGCCGAAATACCACCACAGAAAACGGAAGCTTCCTCTTTCCACGGCTGCATTTCGGCAGAACAAAAATAGACCGCCCGGGAATTCAGCGGTCTCCCGGGCGGGATCGGCGGAAGCACCGGGGTTTCACGCACCCCACTTTGAAGACCACTGATTTACGCAATCGTTACATACTACACTTAGTAGTTCTGAAATTTCATATTTGAATTCCTTTAAAACTCTTGGGTGAATACCATCTGGCCTTGACAATTTATTACTGTTAAATTTATCAGTTTGTTCCAAACTCTTGTCCGCTGACACCACAATCTAGGCCAATTAGTCCTATTTGTGTGGCCCTCTACAGTGAAGAGGGATGCAAAGAATTCATTGACCTCCTCAATGACCTTGTCATCTTTGAGTGTTCCTGTAGCACAGGGGTGAGGAAACTTTTTGGCCCAAGGTCCACATCGGGGTTGCGAAACTGTATGGAAGGCTGGATAAGGAAGGCTGTGCCTCCCTAAACAGCCTGGCCCCCGTCCCCTATCTGTCCCTCTTAATTCCTGCCCCCTGACCGCCTGCCTCAGAACCCTGACCCATCCAACCCCCTCCCCAATCCCTTGACTGTCCCCTGGAGCCCTCTGCCCCTTATCCAACCCTCCCTGACTGCCCCGCCCCTATTCACCCCCTGACAGGCCCCCCAGGACTCCCACGCCTTTCAAACAGCCCCTTGTATTGAGTTGTCTGCCTTCATGTGACGTAATCCAATCGGAATCTTTCTGCTGATCATTTTTCTTCAGGTGTATAACCATACACGTACTAAAAAGAACACTGTTCATGGTATTTGGGAGTAGACTGCGCCAACTGTGAAAACTAAAGATTACAATTAAAATATGTACAATCTGTGAACATACGGCTGTATTCAGAATCCTAGATTAAGGTAGCAATAGGTCCCAAATTATTGATGTTGGAACCAAATTAGTTAATGCTCTGAAGGTACAGTTTTGTGTAAGGGTTGAGTATGTTTATTAACGCTGCTATCAGTCAAAGGTTTCAACACAAGTGGTTTCCTGCTGGGCTGAGACCACTTCTGAGCTTAGAGATAAGATGAGTGTTTTACCCTGCCCATTAGGGGTAACGAGGCCTTATTTAATGCCAGTCCAATTAAAAAAATGAAATGCACTTTACAAGGAGCTATTTTATAGAAAAGGGAAACTGAGGAAGAGTAGTTACATTATTGCTTAAAGTTACAAGGTGAATCAGTGGCCGTGTTCTGGATAAAGCCCAGGTCCCTTGGCTCATTGTCCTTTGTGAATCCACATAGCTTGTGATAGTTGGAAAGAAAATGTGCTCTGTTGCCTTGAGGATGGGTGATTTGAGCTGGAGTCTCTGCTTTGTACGAAGCCACGTGTTGTGTCCCTCTCTCACGAAAGAATATCATGGTGAAAACGATCTTTGTTCACTTGTGAAAATAGCCATCTTGTGACTATTCTGCTGGGTAATGCATTAGCTACCATACACCGATCTGTGGGTAGAGCAGGCAGCAGAGGGCTTGGGTGGGTGTCATTGAGGGAGAGAGTCTCCTTCTGCCATCCCTTCTTCCTAGTGATTCAGCACAATTTTTGTTTCCATACAGAAGCTGGACAGCTCTGTGGAAGCAGCTTCTGCAGCTGAATTTCCTTCTCTGCAGAACTGGTAACTTCTAGTCCTAAGTGCTGGTCACACCCGTCCCTGCTTTCTGAAGGCCTTTCCCTCCCAATCTCCTAGTGCAGCACATACTGTAGTGTGCCTGTCGCCTCTTATCTGTGTGTCCATACTACACCAGAAGGGTATGGATCACAAAGGGAACTGCCCTTCTCTCTAGCACATGGTCTGGCACACACTGTGCTAGGCAGCAGAGGCAATAACTTCCCTCCTCTTGTCTTTCCCAGTTCAAGGAGCGTCGTCTTCTCTTTCATATAACAAGCATTGGGGTTGGAGAAATCCATAGTGATGGAGAACGAGACAGTGAGGAACACTCAGGTAACGGAACAGACTTTGCATTCTTCAGGGCTTAGATTGTTCATGGTAATTATATTTCTTATAGTGTGTATATCTCAGCTCTGCAAATCTGTTGGGATAATTTAATAGGCCAGACCAGTCTTAAAATCCACTCACCTGCCCTTTACAGTTTTATGGGGGTGGGAGAAAACAAAAAAGAATATTACTTTCCAATTTTTAGAAAACAATTACAAGTAAAATGTTCCCAAGATTGTGGTCTCTGCACTGTTTGTCTTAGTTAAAATACAGTGCTCAAAAGGAGAGGGAGAGAGAGTAAAGGGATTATACAACTTTCCCTTCCAATTCTACCATTTACTTAATAGATCAGTCCTACTGGGCATTCATTAAGTTAAGTTTGATCATTTTGTAAAAACGTCCATAAATATGCAGATGTTAATGTTTGCACAGCATTTTGAAAATGAAAAATTCTGTATAAGGACTAAGTGTTATTCCTAAAGACTTTTTGTGACTAGCTGAAAATTTAGGAACTTAATAATACAACACACATCATTTCCAATGCTGCAAATGCTTACTACAAAAGTCAATAGGACTGTTCACGATAGCGTGTGCTAGGTCTGGTAGTGTTTACAGAATTGATCTCTAGGGCCCAGTACTGCAAGACAGTGAGTGCCTTCTGGGAGGTACTGCACGTTTCCCAACAAGAATTTATACTCTTTGCAAACTGCTCGTGTGTTTAAATATTTGATATTTTGCTCGGTTTAGGAAGATGTGGTTGCCACTTGGGGAATACGTTTAGGTGTGTGGAATGAGCTCTGAGTTGGCAGAGAGCAGTGAAAGAAAACCTGCACAATTATGGATTTGAAGAATTTGCTTTAATTTTTAAAATACTTGCAACATATTGTTCATAGGATGAAAATGGCCCGAAAAACAGAGTTATCCGAGTGGGCACCAGGAAGAGTCAGGTGAGTTGTTGCTTATTGCATTAGCATCTGTTCTGGTATGGCCATATTGTTGAGTCTCTGTTCAACGGAGACAATTGTGACTTGAGACCTTGGAGCTGCATCTCCTAAAAATAGAAAATCTGGGTGGCTAATTTTAACTTTAAAAATGTGATCTAAAGCAGTTACTTTCTGGATATAAGTGTGTATCTCTGTTTATAGATAGATTGTGGACTTCACTTCGGTTTATCAGGTTTCCTGTTCAATAGGGAAGTGTTGTCTAGTGGTCAGAGTGAAAGACTATGAATCAGTATTCCCTTGTTCTGTTTCCATCTCTACCACTGACTCACTATGTGATTTATGGCAAGTCTCTTAGGGCCACATCTTCGAAAGTGGCTTCTAGCTTTGGGTGCTGAGTTCTCTCAAGTCACTAGAAGGTACAGATGCAAATTGGGATCTAGATGTTTCAAGTGTGGGCACCCAAAGCAGTGGACATTCTTGAAAATGTTGCTCTTTATTTATGTGTGCTGCCATTTTCTCATCTGTAAAATGGGTACAATTTGTGGATACTTCACGGAAGGCCTGGGGCATGAGGCTTCATTCATGCATATTAGTAAAGCACCTTAGGATCCTTGGATTAAGCATAAAGTAGTATTAGATGGAAATAAATGTACTTATATTTGTTTTATGCAGATGAGCTATCTTTCTCAAACCAACAGCCCAAGTCCCCTCAGAAAGTGACCTTAGACTGGAGTAATGATATCTTTGCCAAAGAGTGGCCTCTGTGAATTAGAAATAACTGAATTCTATCATCAGAGTTGCACTATAAGTGGCCTCCTTGTTGGCAGTCCCCATGGGAAGGCCCGAGATTCAATGGGCCATGAGACTGCAGGGGATCCTTCCATGTCGGGGCCGAGGTATGTTGTTGCAGTATGTGGGAGAAGCTTGCCTTGATGCCGCCTGGACTGTATCCATTCTGTATCCATCCAAACAGAACTTCCGTCCCAATGGCTGGCTGACTGGTATATTCCATCAGCACCAAGCTTATGGAGTAGCTCAAGAGGTGATTGCACTCCTCTTTCAGTAGAATCCCTTTGTTTCTTCATTTTGCTATAGCCAGCAACCAAATATATGGAGGCAAAGCTTAGGCTGTGTTGATGCTCACAAAGGCCGGTGAGGGAGGATATAGGAAATACATTGGGTCTTTCTTGCTATCTAGTTGCAGCTGGGAGGAGCATGTTTGCAAAGACAGATAAATGTGCCTTGGGACTTTGTTTTGAGATAATCTTGCCTACCCTGAAAGTAAGGGGCAGGCATGGCTCTGTACTTTGCGGGATGCTAGAAGATGAGACAGACAGGCACTGAAAGGTGCGACGTTGCTTTTCTCCACCACGTTAGGAATGATCATTATCAACACTTTGCGCTTATAGCACCTGTGCCTTTCACCTAGAGTCTGTCAGCAGCATACAAAGGGGAAGTTTGTTGGACTCATTTTACACATGTGAAAACCCATGACTTGCCCAGGGCCACTCAGAGCATCAGTAGCAGAGAAAGATGAGAAATTAGGCTTCCTAGTTCATCTTCAGCTGTGACTACTAGACTACATTGCCTAGGGATCTGTGGAGGGATCCTCTGCCTTCTGCTTGAGTAGAATAATGCTGGTGGACTATTTTATGTGATCCTCCCCCTTCCAGAATGTAAATTAAATGTGTCCCATCTACAGGTACGTAGGTCTTTTGCTGCCTCCAAACCCTGTGGCTTGCTCTGTCTGTTGTATGGAGCTGCTGCTGTTCTCCTTCTGCACAACTTTCTGATATACCTCTGCTCATATAAAACACAATTCCTGCAGACAAATCTTAATCCTGGTTCCTTGCAGAATCATACAGCTATGGTAAAGTTTAGCATTCATAAAAAGCACAGAGCAGATATGGTACATTTCACCTCATCGCTCCTTGATGTGGGAATCGCCAGGCTATTTAGTCTGCCTTTGTTATAACAGTGGGTGCCCCTTACTGCAACACCTGTTTTCTAGCACTGTGCACAATGCTCAGTCTGACTCACTTTAAACGTTACAAAAGGCACATCATTGTGTTTCTCTAGTTCCATTCGCGCAATGATGGCACATTACAGATAGTAAGTCACAGCCCGCGCAGTTAGGTGAGTAAGTACTGTCTCCACTTTAAACATCATGTTGCTGGGGCACAAAGAGCTGAAATGACTGGCCTCAGAGCATAGCAAGTCAGTGGCAGAGCTGAAAACAGAACCCAGGAATTCTGACTTCCAGTGCACTGTTTGAACCACTACTTCTAACGGAAGAAATTTTGTCTGGTATGTCTTTGCAGTGCTCTGATTCTGACCCTAGCACTGACTCACTGTCTGACCAGGGAACAGGTCACTCCAGCTTTTTCTGTTTCTCCATCAGGCAGGGATGGTAATACTTTCTTCAGTTGCGTGTTGTGATCATTATGCAGGGGTAGGGTTTGTGTAGCACTGTGCTAAGACTTCTGTTTATTTGTGTTAATGCTCGTGTTTTGGGGGCTTTGGTGGGTGCCTTTGACTATGTCTAAGAATAAAAAAGCTTCTTTTAGCTGGTGTACTGAACGCATGCCATCTCACATGGGACTTTGCCTTCTGTTTTTAAACTGCAGCTGGCCCGGATTCAGACAGACAGTGTGGTGGAAATGCTCCGCAAGCGATACCTCAACCTTCATTTTGAGATTGGTAGGTGTTCAAATGCTGTTCGGAATCAGGGAGCAGCTGGAGTGGGATGGTTTGATGTGTAATATCTGTTATGCGGAAGCCCTTGGCCCAAGGAAGAGAGAGTGTGGCTTTGCATAAGTGGAGAATCCTTCCAGTTTAGGATCATGTGACTGGGCAAGAGATGCTAATGTCTGCAGAGCAAGGAGAGGATGGATTCCACGTACTGCTGAGCACCGTGTTCCCGGGTTTCGGTGCGGCTTGATACTGTCACTCCATAGAGTAACCGTGTATTAGTCTAGCTCCATGCCAGAGGCACCATATGTTCAAGTTCAAATGCAAAGTAAAAAAATTATATAAACCGGACAGGGAGCAGCCAGGAGCCCAGTGCTGCATTGATTGGACGGCTGCTGAGCGCCTGCCAAGTAGCAGGAGTGAGGTGGTAGAAGGTGCTCAAAGCAAAGTGTCTTTTTAGTGTGATGAGGATCCTGCTGAAAACTATTGAAAACAGACACCCGCTCATGGCCTTCCCTTTCCTGACTCTGTGCTCTTGGGAACAGGCAGCACACTTCCAAAAGACCTAATCTTTACTCCTGCTTAGTGCGGAGCACTCCTAGAATACTCCTGCTACGTGGAGCCTTCGTTCACACCTGCCCTAGAATGCAGCAGCCATGTTACCCCTCTGCTGCATGCGGCACAGAGACTTGCAGAGTCAGGGCCTATGTGATCTCTCTGTATTACTGCTCTTAAAAAGCTCTCTCTTTAACAGTTGCCATGTCAACAACTGGAGACAAGATCCTGGACACTGCTCTTTCCAAGGTAAATGATCTCTTCCTCCTCTGAATTGAGTGAGGCTATATGTGACTACGTTGGTAATGTGCTGCTTGTTCCTCCCCTCCTATTTAGATTGGAGAGAAGAGCCTCTTTACCAAGGAGCTGGAAAATGCACTGGAAAGAAATGAGTAAGAGCTCTGATCTTTCTCTTGCTTACCACAGGCCATGGAATGGCCCGGGCAGTGCTGCAGATTCTGTCTGCATCTGAAATCAAGACAAGACACCCTACTGGCTTGTTTGTAATTCAAACTTCTTGTAGAACATTTTGGAGAATGATAAGCTTATGAGATGTGCTATCCATAGTCTGTCTCCTTCCCCTGACTGTTTTAGTTGGGCTTTTATGTGGCTAAAAGAAAAATGTCTCATGTCAATCAGTAATGTTTGCATTGGTTGAACCTGTGCCTTGCAACTTGTGATATTTTTAGAGCGACGGTATTATTTGTTACGTACACATCACTGGGTAGCCACATGCAGTTTGAATATAGACATTTCAGTAGATGCCTCAGATTCACAGTTAGCATTGAACGGTCTCTGAAGCCTCCTGCCTGTTAATTGTACTCACTACCAGCAGTGCGGGAGAACCAGAACCATTAGGGAGAAGCCTCTTTTGGGGTAACTTCTTTGTGTGGGGAACCTTGGTTGTGACTCAGTCAGTTGTGACTGAGGGAAACTGCTGTTTTTTTACCTCATGTTCCAGCACATGGATCAGGGGACTTGTCTCAATTTGGATTAAATTAAAGATTACCCTTTGGGTCCTTGTCATCTAAGGGCCTGATCTAATCCCACTGAAGTGAGTGGAAAGACTCCCAGTGAGTTCAAGCTCTAAGGATACAAGGCCTTTTTTGATGGCCTTGTCAGAGGTGTGA
Source organism: Dermatemys mawii (assembly GCA_007922305.1). NCBI lineage: Eukaryota > Metazoa > Chordata > Testudines > Dermatemydidae > Dermatemys > Dermatemys mawii. The sequence goes on from ML677426.1 coordinate 4,741,632, forward strand.
AGTGATGCGGGCAGCTTGAGCTCTGGGTTGCTGGCTATTGAAAAGTCTTTATTTAAATCTGACTGAGATCTCTGATCCCCAAGCTCTGTGTACTGCAAGATTGATGGGTCTCTGTGCAATGTGCATATGGGTCTTCAGCACTCACCCCAGGCTCCTCAGATCACTTTGCAAATATTTATGATGTAGCACCCCTGAGAGAGAGATCGTAATGGTACAGATGGAAAAACTGAGGGACAGAGAGATGAAGTGTCCTGTTTAAAGTTGCTCAGTGAATCAGTAGAAGAACTGGGAATAGAACCCAGGATTCCCGACTTCCAACCCCCGTTTCTACACTAAAGCCCTGTGCAGAATTTTTATTTCTCAGATCGTCTGCAGGCATCTTGCAGGTGCCCCATAGACTCCTTCACCCATGCCATGGTCTGACTTTTCTCTCCTCTGACTTGTAGAGTTGACCTGGTTGTTCACTCCTTGAAGGACCTGCCAACTTCGCTCCCGCCTGGCTTCACCATTGGGGCCATCTGCAAGTAAGGGCATGGTTACACTTACAGGTTTATAGCGGTATTGGTTATAGCTGTCCTCATATACAGCTATAGGGATAACGCTGTAGCGTATCCACACTGAGACCCGCCAGCGGTGTAGCGTGGCCACATTTGCGGCACTTGCAGCGGCACGAGGAGTGGTGCATTATGGGCAGCTATCCCAGCATTCAGCTGGGTGCAACATGCTTTTCAAACGAGGGGGGTGAGGGGGAACATGTTGTGTGTATGCGGAGGGAGAGAGTTCATCCTTCTGAGAGCCTGTCAGTAAGTGTCCTTCGACAGAGAAGACTAGCAGGCTTTGTATTTCACACAGGCTCCTTCTGTAAACATTTGCATTGCTTATCTGCCGAGTTAAGAGAGAAACTCTGAAAAGGTACTTCTGCATTCCTCCAGCCGAGTTGAAAACAAAGGGAAGAGATGTCAATTGCCTTAAATGGCTCCAGGCGTCTCAAGAGATCACTTGTAGCGCAGTGGGTGTCCGCATTCACGCCGTAGCTCTACAGCGGGAGCGCTACAGCCCTTATTCCCCATGTGGAGGTGGATTACCAGTAGCACTATAACTCCAAGGTTATAGCGCTCTACGTGCCTCGCCAGTGTGGACGGGTAGGAGGTTATAGCGCTCCTGGCGGCTTTATAGCGCTATAAAGTGCCAGTGTAATGAAGGCCTAAGTGTGCGTTGAGAGGTCTGACTTCCTGAGGGGTTTTAAAATCCCCAGAGGAACCATTTTTACTGTTGGCATCCTGTGTGATGAGTTTGGTCAATCTCAATCTATTTCCCATTTTGTAGTTAGCTGTACTGCACAATTTGCCACTGTGCTTGTCATCTTGTTGCCTGTCTCGGGGGAAAGAGAGCCCAAATACCAGAGGCTATGAAGACTGAACCCCTCTCCTTTTCTTAAAAAGGGGCTGGGTCAGCTCCAGGTCAGGATTAATCATGTTGACAGAGGGTCCTGCCTGTGGGAAGTTGCCCTTCCACTGCCTGTGCTGTGCCTACTCTGTTGATGAATAGAGAACTGACTGCCTAGAATTGTCAAACCAGCTCTAGATTAATTAGAAGAGACAAGAAAGTGCTCCTTGTATTGGACTAAGGATAAGGAAGTTAGAGGTACCACCACTAAGTACAATCAGCAGAACTGTTCCCGTTTAGTCACATCATATGCAATGATGTCTTGTCTACGCTGTATTTCTTTGCAGAAGGGAAAACCCTCATGATGCTGTAGTTTTTCATCCCAAGAACTCTGGGAAAACCCTTAACAGCCTTCCTGAAAAGAGGTGAGTGGATGGGAGAGTTGCTATTGAACAGAGTGGTGAAAAGGGATAGGCTTAGACTTCTCAATACCAGAACTGCCTGCCCTTCACTATTCTCTGTGAACTCCCTGTGTTAATATAGTTAACTTCCAGAGTCTCTTCTCTCCCTTGCCCTTTGCACAGATTAAGAGGTGATGTCAGTGTGTGGTGTCATCTTGTTTTTTTCATTTAAGTTAAAGTGAACCATTTGTAGAAATTAGTAATAAACAAATAAAAACTTAATAAGAATCCCAGGAACCATAATTATCACTATGACCTGGGAAAGAATTGCTGCTGTTGGATAAATGACCCCCCATCTCTCTAGGCATCCTTTGAGATCTGCCATTTTCTGAATCCTCCACAACCCCAAAATGAATTCTTAGCACTTAATGTCTTCAAAGTGCCTTGCACACACACCTCCTCCTCCCTCTCCTGACTGGCACAGAGGACATTCAGCTTTGTTGTATCTCCATTGAGGTCAAGGGGCTTAAAGCAGGGGTGAACGTGGCCCAGTGTTTTTGTGACCCACACCACAGCCAACTCTCTCTCCTCCTTCATCTTTTGGCTTTTCCTGTTGCACCCACCTACTCCACCCTGACGGTACGCTTAGGTCGGTGTAACTCCCGTCGCTCAGTGGGGTGGCTTTTTCACACCCCTGAGTGACTTAAGTGATACCAATACAAGCACAAGTGTGTACAAGTCCTGAGATGGGGGACAAGTTCCAGAAATTTTGTATTTTTCAGTCCCTCTCCTTAGAGGTTACAAGGTTCCTTTCTCTTCAGGGATATCTCTGTTGAAATTACCCAGATGAGGGTAATCTTAATTAGAACACAGAAAATAAAAATAAAACAAAGGAAATTGTTTGCTTCACAGATTTAGATTTATCCAAATGTAGATTTACACTTACTAAACTAGAGATGGCTTGTCATCTTTTTTCATGGTATAAAAAGAAATGTGAGTAGCATGCATTCCTTGAAAGTAGACCTCTCTCTCTCTGGTCAGACTGGCAACTCCCCTTGCTGTCCAGATAAACACAGTGCTGTGCAGAGAGCTCTCCCACTGCACTCTTCAGGACTTATCAGACTTCACCTTGCACACTCATGCATGTCTTCCATGATCCAGGACTGCTATCCCTGCTTTCCAAACCAGTTTATTCTAGTTATCTAAACAGAAAATAGGGTTTGGGGATTGCTACATTCTGTAGATGGTGGCCTACTGAGGATTCAGAGATCCTTATCAAGGATTAGTGGCTGCTTTGAAAGGCCTAACAACCTACCACAGAGCCTGTGTTTCACAGACAGGTCATCTGGTTACATCTAGATTTAGTCAGGCCTCATGTTAAATCTGTCAATTTTTCCTTCTGCCAATATGAATGATGCGTAGATCCCCAAATGCTCTGTGACTAGTTTAAAAAGATAGTGTGTTTTTCCATGGAAGCTCCTAACCTGTCTCCAGCTAACGCTGAGTGAATGAATCTAATTCTGTTTCATTGGGGGTTTTTTATGTTTTCTCTCAAGTGTGATTGGAACCAGTTCACTTCGGCGAGCAGCTCAGCTCAAAAGGCGGTTCCCTCAGCTGGAATTCAGGGATATTGTATCCTTTCCTGGCAGAGTGCCGGAGTATTATCTCAGTAAACAACAGTTGGGTTTTCTCTTGCACTTTGGTGCTATGATTAGAACCCAGGCTTCCTGTCCTCTGCTCAAACTAACTTCATGTTGTCTTCCTAAACTACTCTGAGAGAGGAGTTTACTCTCCCTGGCCAATTCAACCCCTGTATTTCCTGCCGAGAAAGAGCCCAATATTAGTCTAGCTCAGGGGTCGGCAACCTTTCAGAAGTGGTGTGCCAAATCTTCATTTATTCACTCTAATTTAAGGTTTCACGTGCCAGTAATACATTTTAATGTTTTTAGAAGGTCTCTCTTTTTCTAAGTCTATAATATGTAACTAAACTGTTGTATGTAAAGTAAATAAGGTTTTTACAATGTTTAAGAAGCTTCCTTTAAAATTAAAATAAAATGCAGAGCCCCCCAGGACCTGGTCAGTGAGAGTGCCACTGAAAATCAGCTCGCCTGCCATAGGTTGCCTGCCCCTGCTCTAGCTTCTGAGAGGCAGATACACTTCACAAGAGGAACTGGCATGAGAGACACAACGATTCTAATTCAGTCACAATTGGCTTGGGTGGGGTTCAGACCAGTAGTGAAAGGCTCTTTTGTCCTACCCGGACTCTGTCCCTTTAACTTATTCATGAATTATGCACAATTATTATTTGTCAGCTGCTGACCATGCTACATGAGACATGTCCACAGTCCCAGCCCCAAAGAGCCAGGGTCCAAATGATTACTTCACTTCTCACAGCAGAATTCCATTCTTTTCTTACAGCAATGGTTGCTACCATCTGAACAAGTTTTCCAGGATAGTTCCTCAGCTCAATTATGCAAGTATCTGGAGACAGCTAGGGCTCCACAAAGGCTGTTGGCACATTCTGGTGAATGGTACTATTTTCAGGCTGTTCTTGGAGGTCCACTCTCCTTTGGCTCCTGCCTTCCTCGTCCCATCTTGTTACGTCTCCAGTGAAGGTCCCGTGGTAACTCGATGTTCGTCACATAGCTGGAGTTGCGTAGCATAGGTCGACTTACTGCGGTAGTGTAGACAGCCTCAGAGACGGAAGCTCTGTAGCTGAGCTGTGTTTGAGCCAGAAGCCTGACCTGCTCATATATGACACTGCATACCCCATCCCCTGTGGGGAGTAACTTGTGCTGCTAGGGGACGAGCGATAAGGGAGGAAAGACCCAAGCAGAGAGGAGGGAGCAGGCTGACTAGCTGCAGGAGTGACAGCCCTTGGTGATTGCAGCAGTAGCAGCCTCTAGTGGCTGAGTTAAGATCTGCAGGCAAAGTGTCCCAATTTGGAGATGATTGTTTCTGTGCTTCTCACTTAACCCTTTATGTAGAGAGGAAATTTAAACACCCGCTTGAAAAAGCTGGATGAAGAGGAGGACTTCGGTGCCATAATTTTGGCTGCTGCTGGACTGAGGAGGATGGGCTGGGAGAATCGTATTGGTCAGGTGAGGAGAAGCACAGTGGGACATCCCATTCACTTCCAGACCCTTAACTCATTCCCTTCCAGGAACCTTGGCTGCCCTGTCATGGATGAGCAGGACATCTTCTCTGAATCCATATATGCCTTATCGGGAGATTACGCTGCATTGGAGTGAGGGTTCCACTCATTGCGTTTCCCTTCCAAAGATGCATTCAGCACACTTCTTTCCATGTCTCAGTAACATTTGCCCATCTGAAAACCTCAGAGCCCTTTATAGTGCCCCAATCCTTCATGAACAGACACTTTAGAAACAGCTAATAATTTTGATAAAACATTACAACTTACAATGAAATAAGCACCACTGTACCCATTTTATGGATGGGAAAATTGAGGCACAGGGCTGGGGCATACGTTAGTATCCCTATGCCATTATATGTACTACCTGGCATCCCTAGATAGTACATATAATGGCAGAATTGGGAATAGAACCCAGGAGGAGTTACTTCCCAGTTCCTTGCTATAACCATTATCTTGCACTTCCTTTATGGAAATCATTTCAGTTTCATCCTGAATTGCTGCTCTTTGGAGCTTTTTAAATAAAAATTGTACATAATCTTGGATTTAGCACTGCCACTATTTACTAACCTTTGCTTTTTCTCCAGATCCTAAACCCTGAAGATTGCCTTTATGCTGTTGGGCAGGTATGCTATTAAAAGCTAGCTGAGTCACCAATTGCTGTGTAACAACCACACATTTCAACTGTGTTTTCAACTCTGCACCTTTTCTGGCTGCTATTCTGTATGCATGCTCATTTGGGAAGTGTACTGCAGTTGTTAATTAAAGGCTAGCACCTCATCATTGATATAAGTGATCATTCTACTCTTGAGCCATGGCCTTTCAAGAGCATACTAATGCAAATAGGAATCAATATCTATATAGAACAAGCTGATAAGAATCAGTTTGAAGTGTGATCCTGTAGCTCACTTGTTTAGTAATTACAGCTTTTTCTTTTTGCTCTCATCTTCTTGCCATGTGTGTTACAGCAATGGGATTTGTGTGTGTATGTAGGGGATAAAGCACTACAGTGGTAATGCCTCGAAATCATGCAGATTCAGTGATTTGAGACTAACAGAGTGCAGACCAGAGATGCATGACGACTGAGGACAGTGTTTCTCTCTTCCTTTAGGGTGCCTTAGCAGTAGAGGTCCGAGCTAGAGACAAAGAGATACTGGATATGGTATCTGCCTTGCATGATGTGGAAACGGTGCTGTGCTGCATTGCCGAGAGAGCCTTTATGAGACACTTGGTAGGTTTGGTAGCATCATTTTTCTGTTCACTTGCTTTTTGGGAGAAGAAGTAAATGCTCAAGTAATATTGTTAAATCAACAGTATGGTAACAGAAACCTGCTAGTTTTCATTATCACAACTGCTAAATACAGACTAGATTGAAGTGTGTACGGATATTCTTCTGTACATGGCTGAAGGACAGCTAAGTCTGTGTTCTACAGGCTTTTCAAAGGGTCCTGACATCAACTCTTACCTGTTTGCTGTGCTTTTTGTTTCAGGAGGGTGGCTGTAGTGTCCCTGTAGCAGTCAGCACCATGCTGAAAGACTCTCAGGTGAGCAGAACTTCATGGATTTTATTTGGGTTCATCACTGAGCATTTTTCCAACATGCATGTTTTCCCTGACACCTGAAAATAGTTCCAGCAAGTCTACTTGGGAGCTGAGGATAGCCTGGCCATCTCCACACCGAATCCACCAGAACAAGATTGTGTAGGATGGTGTCAAACAACCAAGGCCAAGACCAGTGTAGCAATAACACAGCTAAGGAGGAAAAAATCCCTGTGTCAGGGTGAACATGATGGAACTTTGTGGACGGGGCTTAGCAATCTTCTAATTTACCCTCAATAATTATGAGTGGTGATTCTTATCCCCTCTATAGAGAAGTCTCTTTCTGGAGCTAGAAAGCCTGCTGCCTTGATAAATAATAGATAAAACTTCTCCAAGATTAAATATAAACACTACCCTACAGAAAGGAAGCCTGACTAAAACAGAGGTTGCTGTAATGCAGGAAAAAACAGTTGCTCACCTTCCCGTAACTGTTGTTCATGTCCATTCCAATCTGGTGTGTGTGTGCACAGAAGACTTCCACGTAACAGCAATCGTAGGGTCAGCCTGGGCACCCCCTGGAGTCGCGGCTTCATGGCACCCAAAACAGAGCCCTGCTGACATGCGACCCCCTCAGTTCGTTCTTGCCAGCTACTCCAACAGCGGGGAAGGAGGGTAGGCATTGGAACGGACATGAACGTCACATCTCGAAGAACAAGTTACGAGACGGTGAATAACCGTTTTTCTTCGAGTGGAATCAACATGAACAAGCAATCAGGTGACTCTCAAGCCCAAGTTCAGGAGGCAGGGTCAGAGTCGTCCACGGATCGGAGCACTGCTCGTCCGAAGGCCGCGTCGTCTCTGGCCTGTTGGGTAATTGCATAGTGCGTGGTGCAAGTGTAGACAGAGGGCCACGTCGCTGCTCTGCAAGTTTCCTGAGTGGGGACCTGCACCAGGAACGCTATTGACGAAGGCCGCGCACTGATTGGGGGTGCAGGAACTCCCCATCACGTTTTAGCACTCATGACTACAGGACGCTATCCATGATGAAATGCGTTGTGATGACACAATCCTTTTATTCTATCCGCCATTGCTATGAATAACTGGATCGATTTTTCTGGACGACTTTGTTTTCTCGACATAAAAGATCAGCACCCTGAGGACATCCAGAGAGTGTAGTCTCTGCTTCCTGCCGCTGGAATGCAGCTTAGGGTAGAATACTGGGAGAAAGATGTCCTGGTTAATGTGAAACTGTAACGCAATCTTCCGGAGGAAAACAGGATGAGGTTTTAGCTGCACCTTGTCCTTATAGAACAGGGTATAAGAGGGCTCTAAGGTTAGGGCCCTGAGTTGAGACACCTTCTTAGCCAAGGTTAATGCCACCAGGAACACCACCTTGTGAGAAAGAGAGGAGGCAGCACGTTGCCAAGGGCTCAACCGGTGGTACCATTAGCCTAGAAAGGAATAGGTTGAGGTCCCGCAGGGACAGGCTGTCGGACATGAGGATATAGCCTGTTGAGCCGTTTTAAAAAACGGCTGACCATAGGGTTAGCGACCACAGAGCAGCCCTTCATACCTGGGTGAAAGGCAGAGATGGTGGCTAAGTGTGCTCTTATTGATAACGAAAGCCCCTGCAGCTTTAGATGGAGGACGTAGTCCAGAATAAGCGGCACTTGGGCCAGCTGACCAGATTGAAAATCTCTTCCACTTGGCAAGGTAGGTGGCTCTCACAGAGGGTTTTCTGCTGCCAGAGAGGACACGTCTAATTTAGTTTGAAAAGGAAAGCACCAATGGGTTCAACCGTGGAGCTTCCACGCCGTGAGGTGAAGCAACTCGGATGTTGAAGCCGGCTGTGATCTTGTGTTAGAAGGTCCAGGAAAAGCGGCAGGGTGACTGGGGCTTCCACAGACATGTCTAGAAGTGCTTTTGGGCCCATACTGGAGCGATCAATATAACCTGAACTCGTTCCCCCCCGGATCTTGAGGAGCAGGTTATGAACCAGTGGTATTGGGCGGAAAGGCATATAGGAGACAACGTCCCCAGTGGAGGAAGAATGCGTCCGCTCTGGAGCCTGACTGCAGTTCTGGAAGGGGCAGAACTGCTGGCACTTCCTGTTATGTTGCATGGATAATAGGTCTATCTACGGAAAGCCCCTCCTCTGGAAGATTGAAATCACGACGTCCGGGCGAAGGGACCACTCGTGGCCATGAAACAACCTGCGGAGGTGGTCCGCCAGCTCGTTCTGTACCCTGGGGAGGTACGATGCTTGCAGGTATATCAAATGTTCTACACAAGTCCCACAGCATGAGGGCTTCCTGGCACAGGGGAGAAGACCATGCACCCTCCTGTGCTGATATAGAACATTGCAGTGGTGTGGTCCATCATGATTGATACACATTGTCCCGTTAAATATGCCCAGAAGGCCTGGCATGCCAAGTGCACCACTCTGAGTTCTCTGACATCGATGTAGAGAGCCAGATCCACCTGAGACCAAAAGCCTTGAGTCCTGTGGTCTCCTAGATTTGCTCCCCAGCCCATGTATGATGCATCCATCACTAGAAACAGGGCCAGCGGTGGACTGGCGAAGGCGATCTCTGAGCATACTTCCTGAGGGTCAAGCTACCACAGGAGAGAGTCGAAGACTGGGCGAGGTAGGGTCACTATCCTATCCAAGCTGTTCTGGGCTGAGCAATACACTGACGCCAGCCATGATTGAAGAGGTCAAAGTCTGTGTCTGGCAAGCTGCACCACGTTGGAACAAGCTGCCATGTGACCCGGAAGCTTCAGGCAGTTCCTTGCTGTGGTAATGGAAAACTGTCTGAGGCCTTGAATGGTGTCAGTCAGGGTCTGAAACCTCGCTTGCAGCATGTATGACCTGGCCTGGGTTGAGTCCAGTACTGCACCTATAAACTGTACCCTCTGGATGGAGGACAGAGTGGACTTTGTTTTGTTTAAAAGGAGACCTAGGTTAAGGAAGGTGGTTCTGGTAAACTTTGGCTGATCAAGTGGCAGCTCAGGTCATCAGTGCGGTAAGGAAACACCTGAAACTGGTGCCTGCATAGAAACGCTGCGATAACTGCCATGCACTTGGTGAAAACCCAAGGTGCTGCTGATGGTTAGAATGGGAGAACTGTAAATTGGTAGTGGGTGGTGTTCACCATGAACCTGAGGTACTTCCTGTGGAGCTGAGTGATGTGATAGGAAAGTGTGTGTCGTTCAAGATGAGAGCGGCACACCAGTCTGCTGGATCCAGTGAGGGAATGAGGGAGGCCAGAGAGACCATATGGAACTTCAGTTTCTTTGTAAACTTGTTGAGTTCCCACAGGTCCAAGATGGGCCTGAAGCAGCCTTTGGCTTTCGGTATTAGGAAATACCAGGAGTGAAAGCCCTCACCCCTGTGTTCCTGAGGAACCTCCTCCACTGCTTCTAAAGATAGGAGCAACTGCACCTCCTGGATAAGGAATTGCTCATAAGAAGGGTCCCTGAAGAGTGATGGGGAATGGGGCTGGAAGGGCGGGAGGGCACAGAATTGGATGGAGTATCCCCTCTCTCCCTACTGATGGGTGCTCCACATGGAGGTAATAAAGGACCATGCATGGTAGAAAGGGGATAGTCGGGACGAGACGGTAAGGGCGGGTGGATCCGTTTCCAAGTGTAGTACACTGTCCTTGACCGTGCCTTCAAAAGGCAGGCTTCACTTGTCCCGAGCTCTGGCTAGAAGGTTAATGTGGTCTTCTCCTGCCGCTTCTGTTCCACCTTCTGGAGCCAACTTGGTGGTTCTGCTGAGCAAACCTCTGAGTGGGCTGCAGCTGGAAATGTCTCCGCTGAGTGGAAGGCGTGTAGAGGCCCAGGGACCTGAAGGTGGCTCTGGGATCCTTCACACTGTTTATCCTTTTGCTGGTCTTTTCAGAAAATAGAATCTCACCCTCAGAAGGCAGGTCCTGTATGGTCTGTTAGACCTCAAATGGGAGACCTGGAGCCACGAGTCCCTTCTCATGGCTACACCCATGACCATGACTCTAGTGGCAGCGTCTGCCCCATCAAGTGTTACTTGCAGGGGTGCCCTGGAGATCAAAAGCTGAGAATTTCTTTCGGGAGTCCAAGGGAAGTAACTCTAATCTTAGCCCTCGCTGAGCAAGGATTGTAGGCGTACCTGCTGACAATGGCCTGTTGGTAGGAAATGCGGAATTGCAGTGCCCCTGTCACGTAAGCCTTCTGGCCGAATAGGTCCATTTTTTTGGCGTGTTTATTCTTGGGGGAATGGCCCTGGAAACTCTGCCTCTCCTGCTGGTTAGCACTGTCCACCACCAGAGTCAGGTTGTGGGTGAGTGTATATGTGTTCATAGCCCTTGGAGGGCACAAAGTACCACCGTTCGTTGGGCTTGGTGCCACTGATGAGTGGGCTTTGGATCCAGGCAAAGGGGATAGACCCCTTTCAATCCTCCTCCTCGTCTGCACTGGCGATTGGAACCAGTGCTGAAGGCTAGTGTGTCCCCAGGACGCTCCGTGACAGTGCCTAGAGTCCTTGCCACATCCTCCTTCAGCACCTGGTCTGTTGAAGAGGGCACTGGCATACTTAGTGCCAAAGAAGACATGCTGGGTGCGGTGGGATCCCCACCACCAGGGTCCAACTGTGGATGAAGAGCTGCCTCTGTGAGGAGAATTTTAAGCCACTGGTCTCTCTCTTTCAGGGTTTTTGGTTGTAGTTCCCAACAGATTTTACAGCAGTCTTTTTGGTGACCCTTGCCCAGACACCATAAACAGGAGGCGTGAGTGTCACTTTTTGGTATGTGCTTCACACAGTCCTTGCACGCAGTCTTGAAGCCTGGGGATTGTGGCAAGCCCCAGAGGCATCAAATAAAGGAGGGAAACTGGGGTGGAGGGTGGAACCCCCGGAAATGAAACTTACAACTAACTATACTAAAGTACACTATCTGAACAAACAAAGTACAACGGGAATCGAACTGCTAGGTCACTTGCCAGAGCAAGGGAAGTTACAGCTACCATCGCTGTAAGGAACTGAGCTGGTGGCGTGTTGGCAGGCTCTGTTGGGCGCCATGAAGGCGCAACTCCGGGAGGCTCCCAGGCTGACCCTGCAGTTGCTGCTAGGGAAGAATCTTCCAGCTACTTTGCACATATGCGCGCACTTACCTGATTGGAATCAACATGAACAAGCACTCAAAGGAGAAACCATGGTTTCAAACAAATGGTACTTGTCTCCTGCCTCTTGGACAAGGAGGGTTGTGAAGGCAACAGGCTTGCAAGCTTCCCATGACAGAACTAGGGTGACTAGATGTCCTGAGATTTGAGCCTTTTTCTTTATATAGGCTCCTGTTACCTACCACCCTCATCCCGATTTTTCACATTTGCTGTCTGGTCACCCTAGAGAGAACCACCACCCTTCTCGGTCCATTAAGGAATGGTAACAGTTGGATTACATCCATGCTTGTGCCTTGGACCCTGCCTAAAGCACACACTTTGCTCTCCTGTGATGATCACCAATGTGACATGACTAGCCCCTTTAATCATCAGATCTTGGTAAGCCTCAAAAAGCACCTGTAAGCCTAAACTGAGTCAAAGAAAGCAGTTCATCCAGTGGTACATGGGAGTGAATGGCAGAATGGTTTCCCCAACTCTTATTAATTTCCTCAGACCAGCAATATTAATTTTTAAAAAGGGGATGTTTGGGTTAGTCATCAGAGATGCTACATACCTTTATTGTGTTTTCCCCAGTTGTATTTGACAGGAGCTGTCTATAGCTTGGATGGATCAGATAGCCTGAAGGACACTATGCAGACTGGTGTTAACTACCCACAGCAGGTAAGTAAATAAATGCCTCTTAATTTCAGTTAGTTTTAACCTTCAAGCAAAATGAAAGACAAAAACAGGCCTTTTTACCGTATTTCTTTCAGTCCACTCCTTAAAATTTTTAGTCATCTTTACAGTGTTCTCTGGTAAGGCTTACAAAAACGTATATGGCAACCGACTGTTTAACACCCTGGTTTCCCGACTGTTTCACACTCAGTATCTTTTTTTAATTTATTTTTAGAATGAAGAAGGACCCAATGATGATGCACAATATGTTGGCATCACAGCCAAGAAGATTCCTCGTCCTGCTCAAGAGGCTGCAGAGAACCTGGGTGTCGAACTAGCCAGCTTACTGCTGAGCAAGGGTGCTAGACGTATCCTCAGTGTGGCAAGGCAGCTCAATGATGCCCGATAGACACATCATTCCCACGCACCAGCAGCTGTTTGCAGTTGGCATGATTCCTGCAGTCAGAAGTTTGACAGAAAAAAACATGGACTTGGCTGCTGTACTGTCATCCTTCCTTAGGCGGAGTCTGTTAATTTACACTCAACCTGTTTTCCTTTACTTGTGGATATGAAAACAAAACTTAAAATATTAAACTCTGTATTTTGAGTACTTATGCCTGTTTGGCAGATACAATCCTATTTGCAGTTTCTTCTGTGAGCTATCTTTTGGGGGTGCTTGTTTCAGCAACTTGTTTACCCCAAAACTATAAATAAGCTCTTTTGAATAGTTACAAGAATAACTCTGTACAAGAAACAACAAGGAGTCCAGCGGCACCTTAAAGAGTAACAGATTTATTTGGGAATAAGCTTTAACGGGTAAAAAAAAGAAGAAAAACCCACATCAGATGCATGGAGTGAAAATTACAGCTGCAGGCATTTTTCGTGTTATTAAATCTGTTAGTCACAGTGCCACCGGCCTCCTTGTTGTTTTTATGGATACAGACTAACATGCTTACCCCGGTACTCTTTACAATAATGCTTAAATGGTAAGGGACATAAAGTGCCCATTATGTGAGGGGTTGTCTATACTTACCAGGGATCAATGTGTAATAATCAATGCATTGGTGGTTGGTTTAGCAGTTCTAGTGAAGACCCCCTAAAGTGATTGCAGATTGCTGTCTCTCTTTGGTGGAGTAGAGCATAATGTGGACCCTGTGGTAAGTAGATCTAAGCATTTCAACTGCAGCTACATAATTCATGGGGCTGAAGTTGCATAACTTAGATCCATCTCTCTCTCTAGTGTAGACAAGGCCTTCGTGTAGTCTGTTCTACACCTACCTTCTTTGGCCTGAGCCCTTCAGGAACTAGCAACTGATTAGTAGGTGCTAAATAAGGCCCATGGTGACCTCCCTTATACTTAGAGAGGAACCACTGTTTCCACTCAAAAGATATCTGTTATGGAAGAAGCTTGGACAAATGTTTATTCACTGCCATATAAATCAATACTAATTGAAGGTACTTAAACCATTGGTGTATTCATTGCCAGATTGAATTGACCATAACCAGCCACAGGTGTCTAGAAGTACAACAGAGTAAGGGAAGTTCATACCTATCAACTTAGGCTTCTTAAAATAAGACATGTTTCCTTACTACATGGTGGGCAAACCTCTTGGGCCAAGGGCCACATGTGGGTACGGAAATTGTATAGCAGACCCTGAATGCTCATGAAATTCAGGTCAGGGAGGCAGGGCTCTAGCTCAAGCATGGGAGCAGGGCAAGCCCCAGACCAGGGGTGGGTAAACCTGAGGGCCACTTAAGGGTTCTGAAACTGTATGGAGGGAGAGGTTGGGGAGACTATCTCCCCAAACAGCCTGGCCCCTGCTAGGCACCCCAGGACTCCAACACCCATCCTATGACCCCCCACCCTGCCCACCTCCCATGACCTGCTGCCCTTTATCCAAAGTCCTGCTCCCTTCCTATGCCACTCAGAGCACCAGGACTGGCAGTTGTGCTGCCCAGTTGGAGCCAGTGCTGCTCTCTAGAGCACAGGGGCAGGCTCATAGCTCTCAGAGCCCTGCCACCCAGGCTGCAGCAGGGGTGGGGCTGGGGGCTAGCCTCCCCAACCAGGAGCTCAAAAGCCTGGTGGGACAATCCTGTGGGCTGAATGTGGTTTGCAGGCTGTACTTTGCCCACCTCTACCCCACACCCTGCTCCCCTGCAGGAGCTGGGGGTCTAAATTAAAATGGCTGGCAAGCCAGACACAGCCTGTAGTTTACTGACCTATGCCTTAAGCTCTAATCCTTTCAGGATCAATAGCCCATTCCTTTTACATTAGTAGAATATGCATTTCAACTATCCTTTTATCCCCTTCATTGTGTCATCCCACACTCATGTCTTCTAGAGATGGTTTAACTTGTAACATGCCAAGATGATGATTTGTAAACAAAACAATGGATTTTCAATGTCTACGCAATACCCCTAGACTATACTTCACTTACAAAAGGAATTGTTTCCATGCTCATTTAAATCCTTATTTTTCTTTAGGCACATACATACTAAATTTCTGACCACTGAACTACCAGTAAATGGAAAATGCTCCAAAACTAGGTCACCATCACCCCATATTTTATTATACAATATCTGTGTTTTCCAGCATGTACAAAGTTTTCTGGTAAGTTAGAAAGACTATCACAGCAGATTTAGCAGTGTCCACGGGAAGGACTCAGCTGAAAGATAAAATGGTTGCTGTTTTGTTAACTAGAAGTTTGTACTAACACTAGAATTTTCTGATTTGATCCTGCAGTGGCTGCACTGAGCTTCCAGCTGCAGATGCTGGCTGTTGAACCAGTATGCAGAATCAAACTAGTCAATAATTGTAAAATTTCAGACAATGAATTTTACAGCACATCAGTGAAGAGTCACACCATTGCTGAGGTAAGTGAACACCACCTTCCACTCAAAAGGTGAGGGCTTGTTAGTTTACACGGTTTTAGATTGTTAAGCTTAATCTGATGCAAGATGTCCTCAGCCTTAAAGTTAAAAGAAAAACAACTGTAGCTATACATCTTTCACAGCAGTGGCACTTTAAAACAGGTAATCAAACAGCAAGTATGAACTCCTAAGACAAACTTTTCAGGAAATGCACACAGCTGCATTCTGGTATGTTTCCTTTTTCTCAGTCCTCTGTTGGTACTATATAAGCAGTTACTTAAAGGATCAGGGGTAGTTTTTCAAGTTTCTCCAGGAAAGCTCACGGGCCGATACTTCAAGTTGTCCATGTGGACGGTGCTTGTCCTCCGTACGAGTCTTTGCACTGCTACCGTTGAAGCATCTCAGGTAGGCGGGAGTCCAGTGAGTATCAGTGCGGGCCATGGCATTGCAGAGCAAGAGCCGTCTCTGGCACTTTGCACCCAGCAGCTCCAGCCGCGGGGCACAGGACAAGGGGGTTCAGGGGAGCCGCCGCGTTTCCTGTCAAGGCACGTGCCTGGGCTCCTCGCGATTCGTAGGGCGGGCACGCGGCTGGGAGGACCCCACAGCTTTCCCCTCCCCCCTCCGGCGGGAAAGCCCGACTCCCTCAACCCAGCGTAAGGCGCCGGGGGCCTCCCGCCCGGGAGCCCGCTGAGGCGTCGAGCAGCCCCGGATCCGCAGCTCCTTCGGCCGAGCCCTGTGGCGGCCCTGAAAGGGGCCTTTGTGGGGCGGGGGCGGAGGGTGAGTCCCGCCGGCCCGGGGGGGGGGGTGGGGCGGCGCGGGGCCGGCCCTAGTACTCCTGGGACTGCTGGCTGCTTCCCTTCTTGCCGCTCTTGGCCGGCCCGCCGCCGCCGCCCGCCTTCTTGGGCAGCAGCACGGCCTGGATGTTGGGCAGGACGCCGCCCTGCGCGATGGTGACGCCGCCCAGCAGCTTGTTGAGCTCCTCGTCGTTGCGCACGGCGAGCTGCAGGTGCCGCGGGATGATGCGCGTCTTCTTGTTGTCCCGCGCCGCGTTCCCCGCCAGCTCCAGGATCTCCGCCGTCAGGTACTCGAGCACGGCGGCCAGGTAGACCGGGGCGCCCGCGCCCACCCGCTCCGCGTAGTGCCCGCGCCGCAGCAGCCGGTGCACGCGCCCCACGGGGAACTGCAGGCCGGCGCGGGACGAGCGAGACTTCGCCTTCGCACGGGCCTTGCCGCCGCTCTTGCCGCGGCCGGACATGGCGCGGGACGCACTGACCGCTCGCAAGGACCGAGGCTTCGACGCCTGAGCGACAACGACCGCCTGCCGACCCCCTACGCGCGCTTCTGCTATTTATAGTCTCCGGCAGAGCTCCAGCTCCAGACCCAGACCCAGCCCCCCGCTCAGTGACGCCGCGCTCTGCCATTGGTTGGTCGCCCAGAGGAAGGTCTCTCAAGGATTGGCTAGCCTCACGATCCGGCAAAATTGTATGCGCTTATTGGCTGCTAAAATAAGCCAATCAGAAGACAGGGCGCCAAATTCAAAGGGGGCGCCAATAACGGACCGAAAGAGACTACTTCTCTTTGTTTCCCCAGCCAGGGTAGTAGCCGCTGCCTTAGTCCTTCTCTAGTGACCGGTGCAGAGCGCCCGCGCCCGCGCCCCCGTGCTCTTTATCTGCCCTATGAACAGCCCCTAGCTCTTGCCACTGCTCCTAGCTCAATGCAGTGCTAGGCTCTACAGCCAGCAGGGACAATGAGACCAGGGCTTGAACCCCACCTGGTGAATCCAGACTCCCACTCAGCCTTTCCCTCAGCCCCTGCACCATGGTCCTTGACTGGAACTGGTGGCCTACCTGCCTGTGAAGTGACAGCAATGGATAGACAGTAATTACATAAAGCAGGATGCTGGGGGGAAAAGTGCTATATCCCAATACTAAGTAAGTTAAATGAGAAAACAAAAATAGATTAGCAGTAAGAGGTAGCAGGGGTGCTTAGATCAGCTTCCTTCCTTGGCCCCTTTCCCAGCTCCCTGGACACAAGATTCAAGTCGTATTTGTGAATCTTCCTTGTGCTGGTTATTCTCAGTAATGCCAGTGTCTACAGGTCCCTGATGCTCCTGGGACACTAACATCAGTATCAGACAAAATTACCTCTGTGCCCAATGAAAGCACAGGAGAAAAAAATGCAGCAGAGAGAGGCTAGTGTAAGAGTCTTTACTCACATCTGGAAAGGGGTCTTGTGATTCACAGAGACAAAGCAGGATCACTGCAGCCATTTGGAGGGGAACCAAAGAAAGTAAAAGGTGGATCAGGAGGTGCTGGCATTTCCCTTAGCCCTGGCAGCTCAGTCAAACATCATAGAACAAGCGAACTAGCTGGTACCGGATCAAAAATGCAATGGTGCTTCCCACTACCTACAGAGGGGAAAACAAGGAAGAGACTTGGAATCCAGCAGTGCAGTGGTATGAAGACAAGGTCCCTGTATCAAACAGCTTACTGGTATTTCTGCATGTGACCAACCTCCGTAAGTAACACAAGTTAATTTAAAGTATTTCCATATATTTACTTACAAGGGAGGTAGGGTGGAAATGAGAAGACTGGGCAAGATTATTGTCTCTGAGGAGCATAGAATCATATAAGATTAGGATTGGAAGAGACCTCAGAAGGTATCTAATCCCTTGCTCAAAGCAGGACCAACCCCAACTAAATCATCCCAGCCAGAGTTTTGTCAAGCAGGGCGTTAAAAACCTCTAAGGATGGAGATACCTAGATACCCTGGGGAGGTAAGAATTAACCCAGCCACCCTGGGATGGCCGGGGCGGGGATAAGAATCAACCCAGGCAGTAGCAAGCTAGTTGGTGTGATAGAAGGGTAGAAGTAAAGATAAGTACAGAGGTGAGATCAAATGTTCCCAATGCCTGAGAATTTTAGTGTGGATCCACATCCACTGCAGAGTAGGTCCTCCTCCGAGGGAGCATTTGCCTGACCTGGATGAGCAGCAGCAGGACAGTGAGAGTTTGCTCTGGAGCGGGTCCAATAAGCTTTATAACAAAGTTAATGAGTGTCATATTATTGCACTCTATGTATTCTTCATCTTCATCCAATTCCTTTCTCACATCCACTATATGTAAGGTCTCGGACACCTGGGGAAGAGAAGTGTGTTAAGTAACACCATTTAATTAGATGCATTAGTTGTTTACTACTTAGAGCTTAGTATGGCACAGGCAGATGTACTGAAAGTTTCTTCCACAAAACCCTGCCGACAGTGCCTTCTGTTGTTCCACTCCTCAGTTCTGATCCCAAACTCAGTGAAATCAATAGAAAGACAGATCAGGCCCCTGGCAATTGTTGCTAGTAATGCTTCATTTTGCAAGGTTTTAGTAATGTGGACAAACGTGCACCAGAGATTGGGATGAGACTATACTGAACTTGTTTCCTTTCACTCAGGACTTGACTCCAGGGGTCCAGAGGCATGGGGTGGGGAGGGAGTTTGGCACTGCCACCAATTCCTGAGTGTATAGTTAATATCAGAAGGTAAATTTTGTCTCTCAGGTTACCTTTAGAATATACTTTCCCAGTGCTGAAAGACTTTTGGTTCTGAATTTGGAGTAGCTCATCTCCAGCTTCCCTGTATCAGGATTGAGCCTGAAAAGAACACTGAAATATTAGTCCAGTTGCAGAAAAGAGGCAGCTTAATCCCTCTATAAAAGAGATAGGACTGTTTAAAAAGTGGATGGTGGAAACAGCTGGAGTAATCTTGTGCACGTAATAGTCCCAGTAATGTTAGGAGTTTCAGGTGTGTAGCCACTCAAAGAAGGCAGGAGCAGGAGAATTGGGCAGCGGGGTGGGTTACTTGGTTGTATTTAAATTGCCACAACATTCTGCCAAGTAGAAAAACCACACACGTGTGCGCATACAGTCACAGCTATACTGCAAGAACTGTCAGAATCTTTTGATAACAGCACTTCACTCTGACTTGTGCCGTTAGGAACAGCCATTTTATAACATTGTTAAGGAACAGTGTTACAGCTCTGGTCTTTACAGGGCTATAACATTATTTGTTAACATGGTTATAACTCAGTCTACAAACCATTACCCAAACATATTAGGGACAGGTGCATTGTAACTAGATCCTCCAGCATTGTTGATTTTACATCACAGACATAAACTTGGTCTGCATTAAGCCATGCTAGTACCATCAGGACTCCACAATTTCTACCTTCTGGGAACCAATAGTAAGGACATTACTATTGCTGTTTGGCGGGAGACAATTTGCTGCTGGGCTGAATTTACAGGGCAGCAGTTCCTCTCTTTACACCCAGCTGTTTGCAACAGGAAAGGTTAGAATGTTTTGTTAAGTTTAAATGTTGGGAAAACACTGGAAACCATAAAATCATGGCATCCACAATCTTTCTAGGTCCACAGTTTTCTCCTGTCCTTGGGCAAGAAGAGGGTAGTTGTTGAAAAGTGAAATTCCCCACACAGTCTCGGTAAAGCCCTTGTACCTAGGTGGTGACTAAGGTCTACATTTGATTTCTCATTCCCTCCTCCAGCCACCACAGATGAAACACGTATTTTATCCTTTAGGGAAATCTGCGGACACTCTATTTCAGACCCCAAACAAAGCCAGAGCCAAAGGCATCTCCTTGTTCCAAATACATTGCATCTCACAGTCACTTACACACTTGTTACCTGGGCAGCCGATGACGGGGACAGGGAATGATGCGGAAGAGCTGAGGCAAAGAGTAGAGGAAGTTGAGCACTTGTGGGATGAAGAAGAGCAGCATGGTCTTACTGAAGTGCCCAAGGATCCCCACCACGGCAAAAGTCATACCGGCAAAATAGCAGAAGGTGTCACCTACAAAAACGCTGGATGGATACCTGCAACCCACAGACAGAAAGAATGGGGATGGGGCATAGTATTAGTGTTAGCGAAGAAGACTCCTGTGGCACCTTATAGACTAACAGATGTATTGGAGCATACACTTCCGTGGGTGAATACCCACTTTGTCAGGTGCATGCAGTATTAGTGCTGAAGATCAAGTGTAGGAAAGTATGGCATTCACAATCTTATTGCAAGATTTAAAATCTAGTGCCTGAGCTATTGGAGAGATTATTAGTGAGTAGGGGATGGGAGGACAAATTGTCTTGTGATCAAACCACAGAACCCGGAGTCAGAAGTCGCCTGTTATTGTGCAGTCGATGGCTTCCAATGGATCAATGCACCAGAATATTTGTGGTCGAGCCAGAATATAGAATGCTTTGTCCATTGTTCTATTTCTGAGATCTTGTGAATGTTTCATTACTTGTCTTCTCTGTAAGTATAAGGGGGAGAGAACCTTATGATACTATGAATGCTTGTTTATTCTATGCAGTCTCTTACCAGTTGTGGTAAAGCAGCCCCAGAGTAGTAAAGAAAAAAGGAATCATGAAGTAGAGAGAAAAAATGTGATCATCTCTATAGTCTCCTGTAGAGAAAAGAGAGAACAAATTACTGACAACTTAGAATCAGGTACAGTGGTCCAGAAGTATGTCCTGGAGTTAGGGTGTGGATCTGTCCATCTTAGGTTTGTATACCATGCCTGTCAAGAAGATCTCAGGAGAGTCCTCAAGAGGGTTACTCTAAAACACTATACCAGATACAAATGGGTGTCACGGCCCAACTTGGTACATAAGCATTATGCTCAGCTGAAGATCTGCTCATCTTTCTAGACATCAAACATTTCCAAGTACAAGCACCTCGCTTCCTTGGATCTTTGCACTGATTCAGAGCCTCGAAAAGACACACATTTTCCTTACCATTTAATTCAACAACATTAAATGTGATGAGGGAAGCAGCTATCACCAGAGACTGTCCTGCCTCAAGCCCATTAATTCCAGCAAGAATGTTGATGGCGTTGGTGCAAAACACTGCTAGCATGCCCATGTACACATAGTACAGGATACCTGCAGATCAGACAGAGAGAAGGGTCTTCACATCCAATTTTAAAGGGGGATCTAGATTCAATTTAGTAATATGTACCACTTTGCCTTAATGACCACAGCACATTACACAGTAGTGAAACATCTGCTCACAAGAGGTTGGTATTACATACACGCACCAAACACAGATATGGAAACAGAGGCAAAAACAGAGGATGGGGCAGAGGTCACAAAAACAAGTCAGTGACAACACTGGGAACAGAATCCAGGCCTTCAGATTCCTAGTTATGCACTTTGGTCAATTTGCCATCCACGTTTTTGCACCAATAGCATTTAGCACTCCATGAACTTTGAGCCTGATCCTGTAAAAGTGTTGAGTGCTTCTCAGGGCAAAACTGAGATGATGATAAATTGTTGAACTAATAACTTGATAAGGCTATCAACCCAGTTCTCTGGTACCACAATCTGTGTTCCAAATAATGATCTGCATTGAAAGGAAACCCACAACTGTGCACAAATTATCACCTGCCACCCTCAGGAACTAGGGCTTTGGATCACCTTTGTATCCTTGTGGCTAGGGTTAAGCTGATGATCTTCTTGTGCTCCGTCACTCACCCAGGTCCAAGTGCATCCCCAACAACACCCGGAAGGGCTTGGGCACCACAATAGTTGTGTTTCCAAAGTTAGTGAAGTAAACCATAAGCAGAGGAAGAGAAGCCATGGTAGGAAGTAGGAGCTTGTGTCGCCAGCGCAGGTTCAGAACATCATCCGCAAAGCCCAGGAAGATCATGCAGCAGATGGCAAGAAGGGAGCCAATAAACTTCACAAACTGCAAGACAGAGAGATGACAGGACCATGCTATTAGATACATAGCCACCCATCCTCCTTTTCACATACCACAAGAAATCACATTTGGCTTTGAGGTATGACACATTTGGAGACCCTCAACAATATATGAGTTTATTTTACTCCAAGTCTTAACTATACACAAGCTGTCCTCACTGAGACTTGCAGGTCCTCATCCCATGATGGAGGCGTTAAAGAGCATCATGAGGGGAGTCACTTACCTCATGGTGTGGAAATGCCTTGCACTGCTCCTCTACAAAACAGCTCAGAAAGGGCACAGGAATAAAGCAGAAAAGGATGATCAAGAACACAGCCCCACTGATCACACCTTGGGATTCAGGACTGCAACACAGAAAGGGGGGTTGGGGAGGTTTAAAAAGACCATCACTTTATACCCAAGTACTGAGAACTTCACAGTTAGTCCTGCATTCTCACTGCTTCTCCATTGGAATGTCATAACACAAAGAATATCCAGCTGTAACAGTACAATGTTTTGAGCCCAATACTCCTGATATCCAACAGCAACAAAGCTGTTAAACCTCACAACAAATTTGTAGCCTCTTAAAATTCATTATATTGGAGCCCAGAATGAAGGTAAGCCTATACCCAACAAGATAAGCATTCAGGTATTGACCTAGCAGTTTCCCTTTACTGTACATCTGCATTTACTAAATCTCTCCTATTGATTAGTCTATAAATTGTCTTGGTAAATGCCAGTGCCCATGCTGCTGCTTAGGCAAGCAGCTTGTAAGTGACAGTAAAACAAATAAGATTATAAACAGAGATTGGGTTGAACCAGAATTTCAGATCCTAACTCTCACAATAAGAGGAAGGTCCAAGTCCAGAGCAAGACAATCCATTGGCATATGTAGGTCTGTACTGAAGCACTACAGCAGTGCAGCAGCAGCTGTGATGGTGTAGTGGTTTATGAGTACACAAGCCCAGCGTAGTGCCTAGATTGGTTTATGTTTACAGAACAATTAAAGGGACGATATAAGTGATTAATCAACCCAGGAACATAAGACAGTCACACCAGCTACTGAATATAAAGCAGAGGATTTCACTCAGTGGTATGAGATCAGGGGCTAGATTTGAAAGAAGTATCCTTTACAAAGCAGAACCTACTTCTGGCAAGTGTGAATGTTCTTACTATTACTACTAGAAAACGGGGACCCAAATACCACTTACTAAATAATATGCACAGTTTGGATTGCTCTGGCACCTTTCAGCAAATAACTTTAAGGTACTTTATTGTTTAAAACTGAATTAGTCAAGTCTCACAACAACCCTATGAGGTACAGAAATATCATCCTAGTTAAACGGAAGGAGAGAGAGAGGCAGAGATGTGTGTAAGATCACACATCAAAATCAATTCCCTTTTCTATGCTTGAATCGGTAGATTATGCTTTTTCTTTATTTTAGTCATTTTAAAATGTCAAGCAGTTCCTAACTACCCTGATTATTAGCACACAATGCAACTTAAGGAATCAGTAGCGGTTACTCACATGGGCTGTTTAGAAGTTTTGTTCAAGTCTATCCCGAAGAGCTTGGCAGCAATGAAATGATCCTTGAAGGCTGGGATCAGTGTCAGGGTAGCCACGAACCCCAGGAGAGCACCACAAAAGTTAATCAGCAAGGGGATCACTGGTAAACCCCACATATCAGAAACACGCTCGAGGAACAAGAGGACTTTTAGGGAGAATAAAGCAGCAGTAAAACTGATCACAGGAGTGACTCAGTTGCTAAAGTCAACGTACGCACTCCGTGTATGTGTGTTTATATACTGGTTACAGTATTGTGCCTAGGTATACGTTCCACTGTTTGCACGTGAGTGCACAGCTCCAGGATCCGCTGCATTCAAGTCTGAGTCTCAATTTGACTACGGATCCTCATAGCTTTCAAAGTGTAAATAAAAATTGCCCCGCTGCTTCTGGAGTGCGGCGCTTCTCAGAGGAGGGCGTGGGTGGATCTTCCCCTTCAGGCTGGGCTAATCCAAGCTCTTTGCTTTCTGATAAAATAAGCAAATAATAAAGCACAAAATAAAATCACATTAATAGCCTGGGCTTCTTCCCTTACCCGGTTGGCTTTTAAAAACAACAAACCCGGAAGCTTTTTTCTCTCAGGGTCTTCACTTCCCTGAAGATGTTTCCTGTCGGACTCTATACAACGCGGCACCAAGCCCTGCCCTGCCCTCTCACTACGCGCTCTCGCAGAGCGCCGGCTGAGGGCCTGGCCGCCATCTTTGATACTGGCAAGAGAGACCGAACACCACTTGAGGATTCTGGCTAGCGCAGCGGCGGATCTGCGCCCGAAGTGCCTCCGCCCTTACAGCGTTCAGGGGCTGGGGCTGGCTCCGCCTAACCTAGGGGAAGGGGTGGATCCGACCGCCCCGCTCGGCTCTGGGAGACGCGGCTGGGCTGCGGTTTACGGTGGGAAGAGCTGCACGAGGTATGCGCCGGATTTGGGGGTTAATGTAAATGAATTGCGATCTCCCGTTACCCACGTCGGAGCTGGTTGTCTGCAAGCGTTAGGTGGTGCCTGGCTTGGCCTTGCTCCTGCTTTTAACTACGCGTCATCTTCTTCTGATTGGACCCAGTGTAGGTGCACCGACCCTCCCGGCGACTCAGTGTCCTGACCGGCTGATGACATACAGAGGAGGGGTCTGGGCCGCGAGGTGCAGCAATACAGTGGCTGATCTTCAATCCCGGTTTTATGAGCAGCCCCTGGTTTTCTCCAAAGTGGTTTGTATTTAAGAGACTTTTATGATCACTCTCTGGGAGTCAGCGAAGTGGCTCTTTGCTGCTGCACTGTGGCATTATGATGATATTGCAACAACCAGGGTAATCCTCTAGTGCTGCAGAGGGTAACTAGTGTAATTATTATTGCTACTGTATAATATTTAATTGTAGTACTTTTTTGCAACAGATCCGTGTGTTTGTGTTTAATTATTTTCACACTGCCAGTCAGTATTACCTACTGTCTGCCTAACTGGAGGGCTTTGCCTAGACCCATCTGTTTCTCTGCAAGATAGGTCTGTTTTTCTAGTCCTTTCCTGAGAAGCGAGATGGTGCTTGATAGAGGAGATATGTCAAATGAGGGTTGGATGGATAAAGTTGTTTAGGATTAGGAACTTTGGGGGTATTATCTTTTAAGACCTAGTCGTATATTCCTTTTTCCTCTCTTTCTAATTTGTTCTGTAGTGGAGTGTGTGTTATATAAACTATGCTATGCTTTTATCATGAAATTTTTAAATCTGTAAATATGCTGAAAACTGAAGATGGTATTTTCAAGTATACTAAGAGTTAAAGCTTCCTCCTTTGAAAAACTTTAGTAAAAATTATTGCATATTGTACTTATTTTCAGTTCCCCGCTAATTCTTTCAACTCTTGGCTAGGAGTTGCCATCTTTGAGTTCATTCCACCAGAATGAGCCATTCCCTTAGGAGACCATGATGCATCACAATTACATCAGCTCTGTGTGATGATTTTGTATTAAAACTTCAAGATACCCTTAATGTGTCATGCATGAAGTCCCAAAATGACCTCAGGACCAAGAAATTCCTGCAAATGCAACATGGGATTGTCCTGGTAATATTCAACACCCTATTACAGGGAAATGGAGCAGGATCACTACATCCTTTGTAATTAAGTATTTCCTTCATTGGTTTAACATTTACCTACTATTCTTGTCACTGGAAGACTTTCTGTTCTCATAGGACAGTGTATAAGAGTGTAGTGTCTTTTTTATTTGAACAGTATATAGCACAGTGGCTTTCCGGTACATGACTAGGCCTGCTACATGCTGTGACAAATAATAAAACAACCCATGTGACCATACTCCATGATTTTGTTTGTGATTCTAGCAATAGTCAGAATCACAGAGCCCTGCTGCAGCAGGTGTATGGCAATGTTCTGTGTAGTAAAGAGCAATAGAGTCTGAATTTGATATTGACACACTGCACAAATCCAGGGATTTAGGTTTGGGCATTTTATAGACTTACCCCTTTCCGCCGAAAAAACCCACCCCAATTATGGGCTGGGTGAAAGGCAGTCTTACCACCTCTCATATCTGGACAGGAATGACAGTCATTATTTGGGCACATCTCCTAAGTGGGAATTTGTGGCTTCTCAGTCTCTGGAGACCCAAGTAGCTGAACTGGAGGAGCTAAGGGAGAGAAAAAGGTACGTAGATGAGACTTTCTGGGACGTAGTAGAGTGGTACCATCCCAGTCTATGTGTTGTTGAGGAGGCTGAAAGTCTCAGGGAAAGAGAACATCAAACTGGAGCAGAGGGAAACAATCACACAGGTGGGACCCTCCTTCCAGATGATGATGTGGTATCTCTCATACTGAGGATACCTCTTTGGGGGAGAGAATCCCAGTTATTAGGGAGAAACAGGTAATAGTAATGAGGGAATTTGATCATTAGAAATATAGCTAGCTGCATTTGTGCTGATGGGAGAACAGGATAGTGAATTGCCTGCCAAGTATGAAGGATACGGATCTCTTGACACATCAGGATACTTATGTACAGTGATGGAGGAGGAGCCAGTGATCATGGTACATGTAGGTACCACTGACATAGGAAAAGATAGGAGAGAGATCCACGTGCAGGGCCACTTAGACAGGAAGAATTGCAGGGTCTCAATGCATGGATGAGACAATAGGGTAGGTAGGAGGGGTTTAGGTTTATTAGGGAAGTGGGGAACTTTTTGGGAAAGGAGGAGCCTACGCAGGAATGATGTGCTCCACCCAAACCAAAACAGAACCGGATTCCTGGCATGTAAAATTAAAAACGTGATAGAGACGTTTTTAAACTAAGTTTTGAGGGAAAGAAGACAGGTGTGGAGGGACATACGGTTCAGACAGAGACATCCCATAGAGGAGGAGAAGTTAACGAGGATTTTCTATATCTTAGTAAAGAGAAGAGGCTAAAAGTTGATAAAGTATTGGTAGGAACTTAAGAGAAACAGTCAAATGAAAAAGTCCCATTCAATTACATCACATGAAGGCAAGCAACTAACAAGTGAGAGATTTTATAACTGCTTGCATACAAATGCTAGAAGTCTAAATACTAAACTGAGTGAACTTGAGTGCCTGGTATTAAATGGGGATATTGATCTCATGTATCACAGAAACTTGATGGAATAATGACAATCAATGAGACACTACAATACCAGGATACAAAATACATAGGAATGACAGAATAGGTCATACTGGTGGGGTAGTGACACTATGGGCTTGTCTTCACTACGCGCGGTAGCGATCAATTTATCGCCTCTCGTCAGGACGCGATAAATCGATCGCCAGCGGCACCCCCGTCGACTCCGTAACTCCAGCTCGCCAAAAGGCGCAAGCTGGAGTTGACCGGGGAGCGCGCCGCCGCCCGCCGCCGCCCTGAGGACGGCAGGTAAGTTGGCTGCAGATACATTATTCACGTAGCTGAAGTTGCGTATCTGCAGTCGATCCAACCCCCTAGTGAAGACCAGCCCAAAATGTGAAAGAAACCATAGAATCAACTATAGTAAAAATCATAAATGAATCCAACTGTACCATAGAATCTCTCTAGATAGAAATTCCATGTTTGAATAATAAAACTATAGCGGCAGGAATATACTACCCACCGCCTCATCGGGATGGGGAGGATGGGAACTGTAAAATGCTCAGGGAGATTAGAGAGGCTATAAAAGTAGAAAGCTCAGTATAAATAGTGCATTTCTACTATCCCCATATTGACTGGATTCATGGCACCCCTGAAGGGATTCAGAAATAATGTTTCTAGACACCGTTAATGATTGGTTCTTGGAGCACCTAGTCCTGGCACCCACAAGTGGAGAGGTAATTATTGGTTTAGTCCTAGGGGGAGCACTGGATCTGGTCTAAGAGGTGAATATAGCTGACTAGATCATTATCTAATTAAATTTAAGATGTGGGGGGGGGGGGATACCAAAGAAGCTTGGGAGCATCAGACTCTAAAGAACTGTTGTTCAGAAGGCATTATATAAACAGAAAGAATGAGGAGTACTTGTGGCACCTCCTTCTTTTTGCTGATACAGACGAACGTGGCGACCACTCTGAAAGCTGTATAAATCTTATTTGTCTCACTACGGCAGTGCCACTACCTGTATGAATTTGAGCAGTTCCCCGTCTCTGCACTTCCGTTTCCCCACCTGTAGAACAGAGGGATAATCAAGTATGATTGACTAGAGCAATCCAACATGCCCTTGTCTGAACCTCCCAGAGAAAGGGGACCGTCTCCTTGCCTATCTTCTCCGCTTGTGCCACCCCCTGATGAGACAGTGAGGCCTATCCTCCCTTCTCTGCCTCTCCCCTGCGGAGAGAGGGCAAGAGCCTGCCAGGGACCAGGCTTCCTTCTCATTTGGCTTCAGGTGAATGAGCTGCTGGGTTTGCACCACCAAGTTGATCGGACAGCAAGTGTAAAAAATCAGGACCGGGCGTGCGGGGGTAATAGGAGCCAATGTAAGAAAAAGGCCCAAAAATCAGGACTGTCCCTATAAAATCGGGACATCTGGCCACCGAGCCCGGAGCGTGCTGCGGCCGGGTATTGCAGCAGCGGAGGCCGGGCCGCTCTCGGGCTGGCGGCGCTGTGGGGTTCCGCGGAGCGAAGGGCCGGGCACGTTGCTCTCCCCCAGAGGAGGCGGAGCGGCGCCGGGCCTGGAAGGAGCCGGCCCGGCAAGAGGCGGGGATTAGCTCTGCGCACGCAGCTGCGCTTGGGTGCCCCGGCCGAAGCTCCGTTCCGCTCCGCAGAAGCAGCCCCGGGAGAGTTTATGGGGCCGCGCAACGTCGGCTCGGGACGCGGAGCGGATACAACGTAGCGAGCGGCGGAGCTGGGGCGAGACCGGAGCGTCCTTCGCTCCGCGCGTCTCCCGGGAGCAGCGACTGCGATTCGCGCCGGCCCCGGCCTTCGAGATGCTCCTGTGCAGCCGCCGGAGCGCGGGGTGAGGCCCGGGGCCCCTCCCCAGTCATGCCCCCCGGACTCCCGTGAATCCCTTCCCGGAGTAGCCGCGCAGCGCGCACCATGGAGCTGGAGCTGGAGCTGGGCTGGGCGGCTCTGGTCGTGCTCTTCGCCGCCTCCCTGCTCACCGTCTCGGCCTGGCTCTTGCAGTATTCCCGGGGCGTGTGGAGCGGCCGGCGGCAGCCGGACGCCGCGGCGGGAGCTCTGAGGGAAGCGGGCATCTGGAAGTCCTTACTGAGGCTGCGGGGGGGCCCGGACGGAGCTCCCGGGGAGGCGGTAGCCGGGGCCAGAGGGCTCCTTGCTTCGCTCTTTGCCTTCAGATCCTTCCGGGAGAACTGGCAGCGAGCTTGGGTGCGAGCCCTCAACGAGCAGGCCTGCAGGCACGGGGTAAGAGGCAGGGGCCGGGCATGGGGCATTAGGGGTCGGGTGTTCGGGCACCTCGCAGAAATGCCACTCGAATATCTTAACCCCATTCTCTCCCTCCCCCAGCTTGTGTGAAATTCCCCCCTAAAGAACAAAACCGGGGTTGCCCATAAAGTGGCAAGTGGAGTGAAAGGGAGGGGCTTTTATTCCTCCTCCTCAGATTAACCTGAAAGTGCTCTTGAGAACGGAAATTGCTATGGATTTCCCTGACTTCTGACCAAATAATCTTGGAATGGACTAAATGGGTAGACCCTTCTGTAGCCCCGGTGACCTGGGACGCTGGGAGCTGGGTCTTGACTTGTCCTTAATCATGCTTTGATAAGAAGAATTTAAATGCATTGAAACCAGAATTGGAAAGTAAAGTTCTTACAGTCAGTGTAATGGAAGTTAGAGATGGAAAAGACCTTTCAGATCATCCCCACATTGTGCCAGGTCTCTTGCTTGTGGGACATCTGACCACTTGTCTATATGAAGTTTTTGCTGCTGTCATATGTAATCTGTTAAATGTAGTGGGATATGTCAGACTAAAATAACATACAATAGTCACTCTCCTACTAATGCCCATAATTACTAAAAGTGAGCATACTTTAAAAATGAGACTTTTTACCCTTAATGTTTCTATTTTTACACTTTTTAAGTTTTGGTCATCTAGAACAATGATAACAGGGTAGATAATTTTATTTTTTGGCTTTTATGCACTAGCCTAACACTACCTTGCCTCGGTTGTAAACACTGCAAGTATTTTAAGAATAACTAAATGTAAACTATTTTGTTCCAAACAAATACCAAGATTTCTATTTAACAGTAAGTTTTGTAAAACTATTTTTCTAGCCCCCAACTCTGGGTAATGCAAAACTATATGACTAGCTAAAAGGCTTCCACAGTAATCTTTAACTTTTTAATTTCCTGACCAGTGTTCACTTTAATCTCTAAGCCTTAATGTTGCATTATCATAGGTTTTAGTATTGAATTTTGTAAAAAAGAATATTCCTAACTGATTCCTCATGGGAACAAATGTAGCATTCCACAGTGCCTGCAAGGTGATACCTTCCATCCTGCACCCAAAGAGTATGTATTGTGGGTCCATTTGAGGTTGCCTGCCTTGATGGAAAGGTTCATGGACTTCCCAGCCTTTCTAGAGTGTTAAGAGGTTGCTGTAGGCTTCTAAAAGTCTGAGACAGAAGTTCCTGAAGGCTAGTTTGAAGTCATGTTCACACCAAAAAAGGAGATTGAGAAGTTTATCTTTGTCACATCCAGGACTTTGCTGCCTCAATGAGAGGAGAAGATGGATATAAAATTTGCGTGTACTTTTGGGGAGGGAGGGAATGTTTTATAGAAGGGGAAAGCCCCATGTTGTTGCTGATTGCATTTGAAATGATACTGCAATAAAACGGTGCTGTGTGGAAGTGGAGGCTTGATGCCTAAACTCACATGTTTCCGTAATTGTCTTCCGTAGCATAAAGCAAATAACTTTCCCCTGTAATTCTGTTGTTAGTTCACTTGCTTCAGTGTAGCTCTTAGGTGATTTACCTGCTGACATACACAAAATAGACTTCGGGAAGGTGAGTAACATTGAATGAATGTAACAAATCCTGCAGAGCACAGGAAGAAACGCTTGTCTTGTAATCTCTCATTTACATATACAATTATGATAATACACCACTGATTTTTCAAACCCAAAGCAAAACACAGAAATTCAGTGTTCAGAAAGACCATCTCCTGATAGGATAATGAGGTTGACTGTAGACTTTGTATATGTTTTAGCTTATTATTTATGTATACAGTATATCAGAGGGCTACGCAAATGTGGCACATTTTTTCATGGCGGAAATGTTACAGGAAGTGATTTAAAATGACTTTGTGGTCCAGACAGTAGCAGCTGAATAGGGCGATCAGACTCAGTACTGACTGCCTTCCACAGTTTATGTTGCTGAAATAGGGTTTAACCTGACCAAGAAGCAGAATGGAATAAATAAGAAAGCAAGTTATGAAATAAGGAATATGATGAAAGTTCACACCACATAAGTCGCTCTCAGCCTAACACAAGATGTTGTCAAAGCTGCTATTCAAATTCAGGGTTTGTGAAGTCTAACTTTTACAAATGATAAGTTAAATAGAAACATTTTTTAAAAAATCTCTGTTGAAAGTGTGCTGAGTAAATATTTTCTGATGTTTTTTCAATCTAAACATTGCACTTTTTAGTGCAGTGATGCACATCCACTGGCAAGGAAAATTCACTAGCAACTACTAATCTTGCTTTCCTTGTCCAAGCTGAAAGAAACACAGAACCTAAACAAGCACTATGACTAAAAATTCTTTGTTTTAATGATCTCAAGTGTTAATAGATAAGGAATGTAAAAATATATCTAACCCAGCAGTGCCCCAGAAGAGATGGTAAAAAGCATTTTATGAAGGTTAACAGACTTAAAGCAGTGTCTTCCTGCCCTACTGAGGATCTGGACTCTGCATCACAAAGATGCAAGTACCTGGTGTGGATACCCATTCTGTTGCTGTGTCGTGGGCTCCTGATGTGGTTGCATGGGCTGTCATATGATGCTATATCCAAAGGGTGAGAGAAAAGATATCATCTGTCAGGGGAATTGTGTGTTTTGATGTCTTCAGCACTGATTTTAATCTTGTGAGATACCTGTAGAAGTGTAACTAAAAGTGCCTGGCCTCCTCCCTTTAGGTTTAAGGGTCTTTCCAGCCCTTTCTCTTGGGCTGGGGATTGTCATCAAGATGCTGCCTCTTGTCTACCGAGAGCTGAGGATTGTCTACAAGAGCTGCCCACGGCTCCTCTTGTGGATTTCAACCAGCTTCGGCTCCTCTTGTGGATTTCAACCAGCTTCGTCTCCAGCAGGCCTGCTTCTCCAGTTAGCCCCAGGCTCTGAGGGGTCAGCAGGGAAGCGGGGGGGAGCAGCCTTCTGCTAATGTGTGTGGCTGCTCTGAGGGAAGAGGCAGAATATATACAGCTCTCATTTCCAGACTCGCTCTACAAAACTCCCGCTCGGGGGCCCTTATGAGAATGGCAGCACACACTTTCCTCAAACACAGACTATTTCTCTGGCCCACTTCCTCTCTCCCCAGATCTGCCTTTGTGATTTTCCTAGATCCTTGGGTACTCCATCTTAAAGAGGCCACACGAGGGACAGGAGTGGGATGCTCTCGGCCCTACTGCTGTTAAGGGAATGGACTGCCCCTGTCAAAGAGGTGTTTTGATGGGAGGGTGGATTAGCTAAACAGAGACAAAGGGTGGAAGAGAGGACACACAAAGGCCTCCATGGTGCAAAAGGGTTAAAGCACCAGCTTTTCACCTCAGGACACCTTGGTTCAAAATTAGGTCTCGAGCGGAAATCACTTCTTGTCTTAAGCACTTGTTCATTTTTCAGGTCAGCCATGTGCATTACAGCTATGGCTCTTGCTTGGATGAACTCAAAGCTGGAATTGTAGGGCAGCTGCAGGTTAGGACAGAGATGTGTCAGCAGAGTAGTGTGTTGTGAGCCCATGACTGAAAGATCAGGGGGTCTCTGGGTCAGGATGGAGGAACATTGGCAGAGTTTTGCCTGAGATCCCAAGACTGTTGTAGCAGATGGTCTGCAGTTTGGAACTCCTAGAGCATTTGGCTTATGCTCAGGTACCTTTATAAGGGGTGAAATTCTGCTGAGTGTGAAGTTTGCATCGTCGTTAGGTAGCTGCAGCTGGAATCTGCCCCGAAACTGCAGGCAAAGCTGCAGGTTGGCTCTTGTACTCTCTCCAGGTTTTTCATTCCCCTTATGGGGGCACATGTCCAGCCTCATGCTGACCTCTGATAAGGAGCAGCATCTGATCCTGCCTCCCAGCAGGTAGGCTCCCGTGATACTGTAATGCCCACTGTTTTATCTGCTGTGCTGTGAAATAGAAGCACAGCTCTAGGCATCTTGCTTTCTGTCTGTCCTCTCCTCAACCCTAGTCATCTCTGCAGGCCCAGAGGGGGATCACTCCAAAAGAACACAGCAGCTCACCTCTCTCTCACCCCCAGATTGGCTGTAGATGGAAATCAAAGCGAGACATCTTTCTGAGTGGCAAAAACAAATGTAAGGACAGGGATGATCAGGGTTCTCCTGAAAGGACAGGAATTAAGGTCCGGAGTCCTCTTCTGCAACAAGCTGAGGGTGCCATAACTTAAGGTGCTGAAATAGTAAGATGTGGCTCCTCTGGGGAAAGGGGAAGCAGAACTTGAAGGTGGTGGTTGTCATATTTACTCAATGCGTGACATGTCAGACATCCTGAGTGTATACTGCAAAATGCAAATACAGTCTAGCAGCTGTGCTTGTGTGACAGCCTGCTTCCCAGAAGCAGGTTGCAGCTGTGGAGCGGGAGGTACTTGCTACTGCCACGTGGAGGCAAAAGCTCTGGAAGTGGTGCCCATTTTGTTATCTCAGTACCAGACCCACCACCACTTGTCTGCGCCTCCATATTTCACAGTGTTTTCCCTTGTGGGTGGAGTATCCTCTACTTTAAATTAACAGGGGTCATGAACTTAAAGCTTTATCAGGGCCTTCTTTTTTTTACTTTTCCAAATCTGGAGAGACAAAACTAAACTAGAATTGCGGGCGCGGGGCAAGTAGAATCAAACCCAGTTTGAAATAATTTGGCCCCAGAAACAAATTAGCACAGATTAGCATCGGCCACAACCCCTGACATGATCTGACATTGCCATCTCTGTCTCTGCACCCCCTTTGCCTTTGACACAGGTTTCTTTCATGTGATTTGTGTATTTAGGGGGCTCATTTCTCTCTGCCTTCTGCCTCTTGGAATCTGTCTGTCTTAGTGTTTTGACCAAAACCCTCCTAGTGTGACTGCAGCTCCTCTGGTTCTTGTTTCTCTTTCTTCTCTCTCCCTAAAAATCATTGTTGCTGCCCTTAGTGAGTTCATGGGGTAACAGGCAAAGAACTGAGCAGATGCTCTTGTTGATGCTATTTCTTGAAAGCCACTTTGCCACGTGAGATGTTTTGGGATTGTGAAGTGTCTCTGGCCCCAAGGAGAACTGTGCGAGGTAACTTCGTAGCTGCGACTGGGTTGCCAGACTCTACTCTGAAATATTGGTTTTGGCGATGGAGCAGTCGCAGATGCTTGGGTTCAGATATCATGGGTTTCTGTAGTTTCCATCCCTGCTGAGATCTGTGTTTAACAGATACCTGCTTTTCTAGCACCGTAGGGCTGACTGCATACGGAGCTGTTCATAAACAGCCTTTGAGCTATGGAGCATTGGCAAGGAAGAGTTCCTGTCCCTATGCAGTGTGTGCAGCAGGGTAGCGCTTCCTATCTTAGCCTCCGGTGGTGAACTTGCACCTCAGCATGACGATGGCATAGCTACAGATATTATTTTGTTATGGAATCCTCCAGCCCTTGTTTAAATCTCCCAGGGCCCCTCAAGCTGGGAATTTCACAAGCCCGCTCCATGCCATGGAAGGAAGGCTTTTCTCTTATTCATTCGGAATGTGCCTATTCTTGCTGTCACCCACTTGGCCAGTGGTGGGGACGCTGCTCTGCACTCACCTTGTTCTCACATGACTGCCGTGTAACATTTCTGGGGGCCTCTTGTTGGAATTGCTAACGTTCCTTGAAATGGCTTTTAAATAAATTGACCTTCTTTGAGGACTAACTGGATTCTCTTACCCCAGAGTTCAGTCCAAATCACGTTTGAAGAGAGTCCTCAGCTGCCACCGGCGGTGAATATAAGTCACGTGACCTGCACAGACCAGGCAGACCACAGTATGGTAAGGCTCTGCTGTCCTCCATTTTGCTGTGCTCTGTATCTTTTCACTGAGTGCTAGCGTGTATTCTACGAGGATTACCTTGGCCTGCAAGACTGGGTCAATGAATGGGGCTGCAGGCCAGGGTTGAGATGTAGAGCTATGAGGAGGGGGCCACTCAATACTGGAATAACGGTAGGGGCAAGCTCCAGTCTGAGACAGTGGTGGGGTGCAGGGTAGGAGTTGACTGAGCTGGCTGGGGAAATTGACACAGTACTTGCGTCTTGCACTATTCTTGCCTCTGATCAGTGCTGTTGGGCTTTCAACATCACGGCCTTACAATTCAAAGCAGAGAGGACCTTGTAAGTCTGAGGCGATTCAGTAAGAGTATATCAGAGATTTAAGCAGCAAATTCTTGAGGTATCTATGGTCACGCCATGAGCACCCCTTGACACACCTCTCCAGTCATGAGTATTTGCATTCCCCTGACTTCTGTTTTCCCTTCAACCCAGTTCTCTCAGGGAGGCTGCTGCAGATTGTCTCGTCTCTCTTCCCTCTAGGTGTTGCGCTGCCATCTGTCAGCTGATGCTGTGAAGTTCCCAGTCTCTGTCACTCAGCAGTCTCCAGCTGCTGTTTCCATGGATACCTATCATGTCACCTTAACTCTGCTGCAGGCTCAGGTAATTAATGCTAAATTGCTGGGTTAAATGCTTTCTCTTTCCCTGTCCCTTAACTGTTCTTCCAGTCTGCAGGAAGGAAGGGCTGGCATGAGAGTGATGATAACAATCCTCTTGTCAAAGGTGTGGGGTTAGCAGGATTTCCCTGAGCTGTGCATTCAGGGAGCTGCTTTCTGAGAATCATGCTATAAAACTTGCTATAGACCAGGGATGGCCAACCTGAGCCTGAGAAGAAGCCAGAATTTGCCAGTGTTCATTGCC
The DNA here is from genome assembly GCA_007922305.1 of Dermatemys mawii. Lineage (NCBI taxonomy): Eukaryota > Metazoa > Chordata > Testudines > Dermatemydidae > Dermatemys > Dermatemys mawii. The sequence continues at coordinate 4,777,621 of ML677426.1, forward strand.
AAAGAGCCACAGTAATAAGTTAGCAGCGCCCCCCTCCCGCCCCGAGCTCCTCCCAGTGCCTCCGGCTTCTCCCTCCCCACACCTCCAGAACAATGGGGTGTGCAGGAGACTCGGAAGGGGAGGAGCTAGGGCCCAGCAGGCTCAGGGGAGAGGCCTGGAAGGGGTGGATTGGGGGCAGGGCCTGTGGTTGAGCAGTGAGCACCCTCTAGCACATGTAGCTCCAGCCCCAGAGTCGGTGCCTAGACAAGGAGCTGCATACTAACTTCTGAAGAGCCACATGTGGCTCCGGAGCGAAAGGTTGGCCACCCCTGCTATAGATCCTGTCCACGTAGGCATAACGAAAATCCAGTGACTGCATTTCTGAGGCATGGTAATGGCCTATTTGTGTTTTTGTAACATGCTATTTTTTGCCAGGCTGGACAGGAAGCATGGAGTCCACATACTCAGGCTCTTCTGCAAAATGTGAAAAAGCTCTGTGCCCCATCTGCATTATTAAGAGAGGATTTTCTTGCCTGCGTGAAAATAAATCCATTGTTGGGAAATTGTGTGCTTAGCTCTGTTGATCCAGGGTTACTTACCTCAGTCGTAAGAAGTTTTCTCCCTTCTGATTGTTTCATGTATTGGGTATCTCCAAACTTTTCCCAGAGAACAGCCCTTTTAATCCCAAGTTAATTTAAAAGAAAAATAACTCCCAATAGCTTCCCGCTGAGTTGTTTGATCTTTTTTGAAAGCCTCCAAGGTCTGGGCTCCTTCTGAAGAAAACACTGTTGAAAATGCATTTTCACGGAGACTGTGTTGCTCAGTGGGATTGGGGAATGGAGCCTTCTGCATTGAAGTTACAGGTTCAAATCCACCCCGGGTTGTATTTGCCCATTTCTAGGCTATTTGGTGGCCCAGTTGGTTCTCAATCCAGTTCCTCCAAAAAGTTGTCAATACTGTAAATGTCCATGCTCGGAACTGGCAGTGGTTGGTTGGTTGGCCTCAGTGGAGGTCCTGTATTAATAGCCAATTTTGTTCTTCATTGTGTCACATTACCAGACTTTCTGTTCAATCTGGGAAATAATGAGACATGTTGTAGTCTTATTCTCCTCTCACCAGTTTCTGTGCTTCATGTAGAGGTGAGAAATCAGGATGCCTATTACCGATCTTTCTTTGGGACAGTGAGGCTTTCTGGGATGGTTCTTACTCTGGATATTATGCTGGCATACCATAAACAAGCCCTCTGTTTACAAACTATTTGGCACAGATTGGTTTGTGATGGTCCTCTTTGCCCTTTCACCATCCTAGGTTACATGAGGCCCCGTTAGTGATTTAATCCCAAATCAATGAACAGGGCATCTAATAACAAATTGATTGCTAATGGTTCTCTCTTGACCTGAGCCAGGTGGAGATCCATTTGGAGGAGATGCAGAATGAGGGCCTGCTGGTGTCATGGACATTCAAGGACAGACCAGACTTGAACCTTTCAGTTGTTCCAAAACTTCAACCTCGTGAAGTGAGCAAACTGCAGGAGCAAGGAAGCGGGGCTGGGGCTGAGAACAGGCATGGTGGGCTGAACCCAGTACTGGGCTGCAACTTGGGAAAGGCAAGGAACAGTCGGCCTTTCCTCTCCATAGCCTTGTCTGTATTAATATTGTTTGATTAAAGGGAGAGGGGTGGGATTTCCACTCTTGAACTAGTGTGGGTGCAGCACCACCAGTGGCTGAGGCAGTGGAAGCACTAGTATAGGCAAGGTGCTAGCAGCTACAGCTGTTTTAGTTGCTTTCACTGAACACAGTGAGATGTTTGTGTACACAGGTTCTCCCAGAATTGCAGCCAGTGGTGAAGCTGCTACAGGAGAGAGTTCCTGAGAAAAGTTAGTGCAGGCACAACCCACAGTGTCCACTCCTTAATGAAGTGGACTCCAGTGCTCTTGTGTCCCCCTACAGCTTTTCCTCTCTGGTCCCTCCAATCCCATAAATCTTAATTGTGTGGTATGTGTGTATTGAGAACCTGGCTTCCCTGGGCTGCTTCTTTCTGACTCGGGGTTGCAATCCAACTGCTGTCTCCAAAAAGCAGCAGGTTGGTCACCCATCTATCTCACACACTTGTGATGGTTTGGAGTGAAGACAGCTCTTGGGGAAATTGCAGGCACTTGGCCTTAACCCATTTCCTCTGAAACACTGTGAGAGTGTGGATGTATGTGTATGTACCTTGTTTATATAAGTTGAGAGTGATAAGTCTGATTTACCCCTTTTTAGGAACAGTAGAGGGAATACAATATAGAGAAATGGAATGGGCTGAGTATGACCCATTGGGAGGTGGACTGGGGCCATCTTAATGGCTTTGATAAGAAATCAGGACAGCAAATTATCTTCTAAGGAGGAAACTGTTTCAATAACTTGTCTTGTTTGGTTTTTTGGGGGGGTCTTCCTGGAAAGAAGAATGACGGGAAAGTGGATCTGTCCACCATAAAAGACCTGATTGAGGATTCAATTGTCAGCACCCAGCCTGCCATGATGGTGAATCTGAAGGCATGCGCTGCTGGTAGTAATGTGGTAAGGCTCTCCTCACTTTCAGCCCAATTAGCCTGTCAAAGTCACCGCAACAAGATGACTGCGGTTGAGAGCATGGCAAGAATCAAAAAGCATCAGGTGTGTTTGGGGAGGTTCGTACTCTCCATTATACTGCTGGGATTAGTCCACATGGCGACTGTTCGCCATTTTATGCCTGAAAAAGGAGTTAACTGCCAGAAATTAGGAAGAAACTTCCCTTATGGGTTAAATCCATCACTGTCTATTACAGTCTTTTTCTGCCTCCTTCTGGAATAGTGGGTACTGGCCACTTTGAGATGAAAAACCAGACTAGAGAAGAACATTGGTCTGATGCCTGGTAATCCTCGTACGCCTTGTGAAAGCAGTGGATACTGAGGAGGATAACTGGTAGGCTCCCAGATCTGTATTAGAGCAGGGGTGGGCAAACTACTGCCCATGGGCCACAACTGGCCCACCAGTCATTTTAATCCAGTCTATGAGTTTCTGCTGGGCAGCAGGGTCAGGGGCCACTCCGTGCGGCTCCTTAATGCAGCAGCATGTCCCCCCTCCAGCTCTTATGCGTAGGGGTAGCCAGGGGGCTCCTCTCCACATGCTGCCCATGCACTGCCCCCACAGCTCTTGTTGGCTGGGAATGGGAGCTGTGGGGGCGGTGCCTGTGAATGGGGCAGCCTGCAGCAGAGCTACCTGGCTGCGCCTCTGCGTAGAAGCCGGAGCGGGGACGTGCTGCTGCATCCGGGAGCCACTTTCCTTCCCACTCCTCCCCCAATACCTGATCTCTTCCCCGACTACCACTATCCAAACCCCTTGACCACAGCCTGGAGCACCCTCCTACATCCCAACCTCTCACCCCAGAGCCTGCACCCCCAGCTGCAATCCTTACCTCCCAGCCATGATCCCGCTCCCGCCCTCTGAACCCCTCGGTCCCTGCCTGGAGCACCCTTGTACACCCCCAAACTCTTCATCCCAGAGCCCACACTGCAGCCGGAACCCACACCCCAGCCTGGAGCCCTCTTCAGCACCCTGAACTCCTCATTTCTGGCCCCAGCCTGGTGCCCAAGGTCAGAGCCCTCATCCCCTCCCGCACCCCAACCCTGAGTTTGTGAGCATTCATGGCCTGCAATACAATTTCCATACCGAGATGTGTGGCCCTCGGGCCAAAAAGTTTGCCCACCCCTGTATTAGAGTATTAAAGGATCAGAGGAAAGGGAATCTGGGCTGAAGGGTGGGGACTGGATGTGCAGGTGAGTGCAGAGGAGGCCGCCCAGAAACAGTAACTTAAGAAGCTAATAGGATGTCTGACTTATTTCACTCATCCTCCACAGGCAGTGCAGACTTGTTCCCTAGAGTCAGTTCCTCTGTTTGCTCTGTCGTCGTAAGCAATGATGCGCCTATAGTCACTTTCCTGGGTGGACTTCTCCACAGATTAATAACCTGTGAGCTGCTGTGGGACCAGCTCAAGTTCATCAGTGGTTTCTCTGCTGTATTCATGCCGGATACCGTGAGTTGCCACAGGACAATCAGGGATGCATATCTTAACCATCAGCACTGCATTTTGTTGATTTGGGGTTATTCAGCCTCCTCACGGTGCTATGTCCTCTCTTTTAATGTTCCCATCTGACCTACTGTGGCCCCTTACTCCAATCTGTTGTTTGGGGAAAGAGATGATTGGGGTGTTTCAGTTGGGCATCATTGATTGGTCCTCCTCCCATTTTGTTACTCAGATATCCTGTGAAAAACAGTCCCGAGAGTCCACGTCTAATATAGTGACCCCTACGGTGTCCAGGCTGCTTCTCCGGCATATGCAGGTGCTCAACTTGAGCTGTGAGGATGAAGGAGGTAAGAAGGGAGAAACCAGTCAACCTTTGGGGGAGGCGGTGTAAGTGTGTGTGACTTCAGAGGATGGAAAAAATACTTTGCTCTAATGGTCTTCAGGGTTTGGGCTAGAGGGGATGCCAGCATGCTGAGCAATAGCCTCATAATTCACTCTGTAAAACTCTGACCCTCTTGTCCTCATTTCCATTTCCTCTGATCCGTTCTCTCTATCCCAGGAGGTGGGAAGCTATGCTGTGTAGCCGAGCTAGACAGTCCTCTGCAGCAGAAATGGACAAAGCCAGCAAGAGCAAGCATCTCCAGCGCTGCAGCAGCAGTGGAGTGGAATGAGGAGCTCATGCTGTAAGGAGCTGATGTTTGCTTTTTCAGCTAAGGAAGGGTTGCAGCCAGTGTGCCAGGTCTCTGGAGTTCTTGAGAGATGGGTATATTTCAGATGCCAACTATCCTAGATGCAAATTGGCAGAAGTCAGTGTTCATATCCCTGCTATTCCCATCCTGAGTACCTGTGCAGTTTTCCTAGTGCACCCCAATCCAGATGATGATTTCACTCCTGAGTTGTAGCGCTGCTGCTCCACCTCCCCGCCATGTGTTCTTTGCAGCTGTGCGAGTGCACCTCATATTTGGAGCAGGAGCTTTCTTCTATCGTCACCCACAAAAAAAAGTGTGTGGTAAATTGTGGGCCATGTGAAGAGATGGAGGTGGGTGAGGAATAGGGTCAGTCAGAGGAAAGGAGTTCTTGGATGGAAGTCTTGACATGTGCCGACCACCAGTCCTTCTGTTTCTATCTTGACAGGGAGCTGGGGCCACAAAGTAAAGAGTTGAAGCTGAGAGTACTGGGGAACAGCAGTGATGGGGAGAGTGAGTATGATCAGCCATAAACAGTACCCAGTAAGGCTCAAAATCCCAGGATTCAAGAGAGTCATTCCTGGTGTTACAACAGCCCCTGAGATCTTTACAAGTGAAAAGGATCACAAAATCTTCTCCTTAAAAAAGGGCTGGTCCGTTCATAAGACCCACGTATTGAAAACAGAGTATCTTACTGCAATGCCGTAATGTTTGAGTTGCAAATTCCGCAGGGAATGTTCTCATACCAACTCAAACTGAACCTTTGCCTTCATGAAAAACACTTGCTATAATTCTCAGGTTTGACATCTTCAAAGCTAGATTTTGGGCCGGAGGCTTTTCCTTTTCACCCTTCTGAAGCCACCAGGCCATTGCATGATCTGGCTGAAAGGGGGGCTGAGGGTATGCTGGTTGATGCCAGATGAGCGTTACAGAAAGCAGTTGGATTTCGGTTCAGTTGCACTACTTGCAGGACCTGATTTTGAAGGAACTTGCAAAACTTCACCTTATTTTCACAGAACGAGGTGACTCTCAATTGGTTTGTGGTGTAGTACAAGCATAAGGCCCCATTGAACCCTCCTGTGCTTAAGGAGCTACTGCAGTTCTGAGGCTGCCTCGTGGGGGCATGGAGTTAGGTCCCGAAAGGCAAAAAGGGGCTTTTGGGGGATGTCTGGGCTGAGTTTGTTCTCCCTCTCACAGACGTGCTTCTGGGACATACTGCTGTTTCACTTGACTCCTGCAGCAAACAGCCATCTGGGAGGATGGTCTATTCCCTGACCCCAGGAGCTGGGCGGCTGCTGACACCTGCGGCTACCCTTACACTGGAGGTAAATGTGTGACCTGTAAGGAGCTGCCAGTGTTGTCTTGATGACAGACTGCTCCACAGGGAACTGGAATTCAGGATCTGGGAATGATACAGTGCCACAAAGTGGCAGGGGAGACTTGGATGTGCTGTGCATAGAAAGGCGAGGCCTGGGGGCCCCAAGAGTTTCCTATACTGTGTTCAAATGCTCAATGAACCCTCCTGTTTTACCCTGGCTGAATGTTGCTCCAGTCCAGAGAACAGGGAGTGAAGGCCCTGGGGGTCCAGAGCGAGTGGACTCCCAGAACGGCCCACTGTGAGAAACAGGTGTGCTAGTGCTCAGAGGGGTGCAGCTGCAGGAGGTGGAGGAGCTTAACCCCCGAGAGAGAGTGGCTGAGAGAAGGGCTGTCTCACTGAAGGGGGCTCCCTCCCCAGAGACCGCACAGGGCCAAGAGTGGGCACCATCTGTGAGTCCGTGACATACGGTGGCAGCAAACAAAGCTTCTAGAGTGAAGAAGGGTATTGTCTTCTCCGTTACTCTCTAGCTTCCCTACAGCTGGCTGAAGGAGTATTGGTAATGGATAGTGGATGGCTAGCCTTCCTGGTTCGAGGACAGTATAACAAGGGGCCTATGTCTTCCTAGTCTGAGGAAGCTGCTTATGCAGCTATTGCTTCTCTGGCAGTGATGTTAGGTAGGGCCTTGGGTGCACAGCAGTGGGATCCAGGCTCGCTCGCGCTCAGATTTTGACACTGTAGGCTTAGCAGATAAAAGACGAAGCCTGGAAGCTGCTTGAGTGACTGGGGATGAAGGAAAGGCTGCCACTTCTGGACGGGTGTGGGGGGTGGGAAAGGGATAGTGGGCTGTGCCTCTCAGTAACCCAAGAGCAGTCTAAAGTTCTGAGGTCATAGTGCTGCTCTGTGCAAGCTCACACCCTTAGTCCTCTTACCATATGAGCTCTGAGTGGAAGTCAGGCTTTTACAGCCTTTCTCGCCTCGGGTGTCACCAGAGGTAGATTCTCCATGACTTATTTACATCCTGTTCTCTTTTCAGCTACTCTACCACGAGTTTCCTTTGTCCCCGAATCCCCAGTATGCTGCATCCCTTCGCACCAGCATCACCCCCACCAAAAAAATCGAGATGGACCGTACCATTATGCCTGATGGTACCATTGTAACCACTGTCACCACCGTCCAGTCAAGGCCCAAGGGGGACTGTAAGCTGGGTAAGGACTGATTAGGACTTCATACGGGGCAGGTGTCTAAGATGTTGCTGGTGGCTGCTTTAGCAATATGAAGTTAATTCTTATTCTGCCAGGCCTAGCTCTATGGTACAGAGCTAAATTTTCTAGCAGTCAGATCCAGCAATCCCTGCAATGTGCTCCTTTTGCAGCAGGGAAGAAGGGTTGCTTTCAGCATTGTAGGTGGAGATGGTGATGGTAGCACTGCTATTTCACTTCCTACAAACTGCTTAAGAATGTAAGAACAGCCATAATGGGTCAGACCAACGGTACATCTAGCTCAGTATCCTGTCTTCTGACAGTGACCAATGCCAGGAGCCACACAGGGAATGAGCAGAACAGGTAATCGTCAAGTGATCCATCCCCTGTCACCAATTCCCAACTTCTGGCAAACAGAGGCTAGGGACATTTGGGGAATCTCACTGTACCCTTGGAGGACGCCGTTGGCACTTTGCTAACCCTGGGGAGATATGTGTAAAATGATGAGCTCTTCTGCTACACTTGATAGAGGTGATGTGGGGCTTAATCGCTGCTCTGCTTTTGGCTTTTGACATGACTTGGATCAAATCACTTCCCCCTCTCGCCTTCAATTTCCTCATCAGTAAAATGGGGATAATACTGAACACACATGTTTTGGGATGTTAATTTGTCATCACAGAACACTACATTCAGTGAAACCCCTCTATAACACACCCTGTGATAACGTGAATTCGGAAATAGCGCAATCATAAGTTGGTTCCCCTCTTTGGGTCTGGGGACACTGGCTCCTGGGGACCAAAAAATTGGATTGAGGGAAAGTGTGGGGTCCCGTTATAGCAGAGTTACCATTTCAAACCAGTCAGAGCCTGGGCCCCGGGAACAGAGGCAAGAACCTTGAGGACGTGCTGGGGCTGCGGGGTCGGCCGGGATGAGCAGGAGCTGAGCGCTGGGGACTCTTGTGATCCCGGGCCGAAGCTGCACCCCGTGCACCCCCAGGTTCTCGCCTCTGTCCCCGGCGCTCAGCCTCTGATTGGCTTGAAATGGTAACCCTGCTATAACACGACCCCACACTTTCCGCGCTCCAATTTGTTGGACCCTAATTGTCACTTTACAGCATGGTTTCACTGTGTTATTATTTTGACAGACCCAAATCCCCTTCCACCCTGCTATGGGACGGTAAGAATCCCTTTGCTTGGCACATTTTTCCAGTGGAGTGAAGAGGAGATTTGCAATTTGCTCCCCTCATGTCGCCATTAAAAAATATTTCATAGGATGGGGTGAGGAAGCAGGATATGCTAGGACCAGTGTCTGGACTGCTACATAATACATTTGCCCTGTCTCTGGTGGAGATCATCCCTCTCAGAGTGTGTTTTGTAAACAAGTCCTGCTGATTGGAACGGGTCCAATAGAGTCCCCCAAAGAGTTCCCTTCCCTGTGTCTGTATGGGGAAATGGTGAGTTAATTTCATCCTCCTCAAAAGGCAGGTGACCTCAGCTGAGGTCTGGCTCTTCTTCATCTTCTTAACTTTGTGCCTCTTTCCTTCTTGAATCTAGATTCACCATCGAGGTCCCCATCCAAAGTGGAAGTGACAGAGAAGACGACGAGAAGACTATCAGAGAGCAGTCGTCCCAGCAGTGCCTCACCCAGCAACAGCTGTAAGTGCTCAGGAAACTGAGATCTTAATCTGGAGCAAAAGAGCTCTCTCCGTCTTCACAGTGAAAACTGGGGATTGAGTCGGTGAGACTCATCAGCTGTGGCCAAATGCAGCTCATCCTCATGGTCCCACTGTACCCACTGCAGGAGGAGCCTCTTGGATTAGAATGTTCCATATGGTTCTGCATTCCAGACCTAGAATCCTTCATGATCATTGAAGCAAATTTCCTGAGTTACTCTAACCAGAAAAGTGGGTTGGTTAAAAACCCAACCCTCTACTCCTTGTCAGTTGGTGGCCACGTGTACGTGCGTGCTTGGTGTATGCTGTCCCAGCTCTGCGCAGATAGCTGACAAAGCAGACCTCGATCAAACTACCCAAAAAGACAGACTCTGTTCTGTAGCAAAGACGTTCAGCCAGGTTTATTGTTGACAAAGCACAGTCCTAGTATCCAATAGACTCTATGTGACCACTAATGCACGTATGCCCATTACAGTGAACTAGCTCATTGAATGGCGAGACTTGCCATTCCCCCTCCTCAGTCAGACAAAGACGCTGCTTCTGAGATCCCCTCTTTATAGAGTGATAAAAAACAAGTTACCTATTACCCTTCTGACATGGTTAGTTACCATCCTTTACTTTGTACATGTTGGTTAGATCAAAGCATCTCTGTCAGTCACTGCCTGTCGCCCTGACCTTATCTTTAAGAGGGCCAGGTGTCCATGTACCATCTTGGTGGAATGTGTTTACACTATATCTTGGTTTTGGGGTGTTCTGGCACTAACCTTTGTGAATGTAGTGCAAAGAAGTGCTTGTGGTTTTAGCAATACCAGCCCTATTTCTGCCAGGTTCTGTGAACTTGCAAATAGGCATGTTTTGTAACAGGACAGGACGACTACTCATAGCTTGACTCTTGCAAACTTTGTTTTCTTCGAGTGATTGCTCATGTCAATTACAAGTAGCGTGTGCATGTGGCGCACAAACATTGTCGAAATGTTTTTACCCTAGTGGGACCCATCGGGTTGGCTGGGGAGCCCTGTGGAGTGGCACTCTTATGGCGGTGAATATAGGTCCCTGTCGACCCACCGCCTTTTCGGTTCCTTTTTACCGCCAGTGACACTCGTTGGAGCTGCTTTGTTCTCTTGCCTTGGGAAAGCTCTTCTAGTTGTTCTTGTATCCTATATAGTTAGTTAGTTCATAGATAAGTTTCTGTTAGGGGTTACCCGTTACCCCCTATTTTCCTACTTCCCTCTGGGGACAGGAGCACGCCTTGGTCTCAAGGCTTCAAGCCCTGCGGGTCTTGCCAGAAGCCTATGCCCTGGCGAGATCCTCATGACTCCTGCTTAAAGTGCTTAAGGAAGGACTTAAGGAAAGTCCAGCAGACCTACAAGTGCAAGGTCTTCAGGAGTTTCCCCCCAAGGACTGAGATTCTACTTATGCAGCAACTTCTGATGACGCCCTGACCACCACAGTGGGAGGCACCCGCTCAGTGGCTGTTGTGGATCCCATGGGTGTATCATCAAGCGCTCCCCTGCTCAGACTGTTGGTGAGGGCCCCTTTTGGCTCTTCTTCGCTTCTTATGCGGAACCAGCAAGTGAGATGGGCACTGAGAATTTTTAAAATTTGTCTTGGGTGCCAGAGAGTGTCAGTACCATGGGTCTCTGGGCCGGTGCTCTCCACACTGAAGCGTTGGGCTTGGATCCCAATGTGGTCTGAGCTGACTCCATAAGTAGAAGCTTAAGTCTGAAGTCCTTCTCAGCCCTTGGGGGCGGCGGGGACGGAGGAAGCCCCTGAAGACCTTGAAGACCTTGAGCTTGTAGGTCTGCTGGACTTCCCTCAAGCACTTTAAGCAGGAGTCATGAGGGGCCAAACTCCAGGTCCCTTTCCGTCACCTCAGACAGACGGGACCTCCATCTGCCTCCCTGGTGAGGGAAACTCCAAGGGGATCCGTGGCCACCACCCGGGCTGGCACCAACTTTGCATCCAGCATCGCATCTGCCACTGTGCAGGAAGTACCTGCCCGGGAGGACCTCTGTGAGTTACAAGGTCAGGAGGATCCCATGCTGATGAGTTGGTCTTCAGCCTCCTGCCAGGATAAGGCAGTAGCGTGCTTATCTGTCTCCTTTCTGGCTTTGGCCAATAGAAACCATCAGGACCTCCTCATAAGAGAAGCCCAAAATCTTGACCTGCAAGTGGAGAAGGTGTCAGGTGAAATGGACCCTGTGATGGACCTTCTGATGCTAGAAAGTCCTTCCAGGGTGGCCTTGCCATTGATAAAGACCACAATACTACCAGGACCCCCTGGCACACTCCTGTTTCCATTCCTCCCATGGCTAAAGGGGTGAAGAAGAAGTGCTTTGTACCCTCCAAGCCTCTAAGGGGTACCTTTTTACTCACCCTCAGCTGGGCACACTGGTCGTGGATGCAGTCAAAGCCAAGGAAAATCAGGGTCACCAGGGCCCCGTTCCAAATTCTAAAGAGGAAAAGAAGCTGGATCTCTTTGGCCATAAGGTCTATTCCACAGGGGGCTCCAGCTTCAAATAGCCAATGAGGAGGCGGTTCTTAGCTGCTATAGCTTTAACATTTGGAACTCCCTGTCCAAGTTTAAGGAGCTGCTTCCATCTGACACCTGCTGTGACTTTGGGGAGGTCCTGGAGGAGGGCAAGACCGTTGCAAGGGCTGCATTAGATTCAGCAGACTCAGCCACCCGTATAATGTCCACAGCCCTTGTCATGTAGCGCAGCTTGTGACTACAAGTCTTTGGCCTCCTACCAAAGGTCCAACAGACTCTACAGGACCTGCCCTTCGATGGTGCGGGTCTCTTCGCTGAGCAGACAGTCTCTATGCTCCATACACGCAAGGACTCTAGAGCAGGGGTGGACAAACTTTTGGGCCCGAGGGCCACATCTGGGTATAGAAATTGTATGGTGGGCCATGAATGCTCACAAATTGGGGCTGAGGTGCAGGAAAGTGTGCAGGCTCTAGGTGGGGGTGTGGTCTCTGGAGTGGGTCTGAGGTGCAGGAGACTGCTCCAGGCTGGGATCAAGGGGTTCGGAGGGCAGGAAGGGGGATCGTGGCTGGGGTATGGGGTTGGGACGTGGAGAGAGGTATGGGGTACAGGCTCCAGGTGGCGCTTACCTCAAGTGGTTCCCAGAAGCAACGGCCATGTCCCCACTCTGGCTCCTATGCAGAGCTGCTGTGCACTCCCCTGTTTGCAGGCACTGCCCCTGCAGCTCCAATTGGCTGCAGCACGGCAGCAGCATGCAGAGTGGAGCCCCCTAGCTGCCCCCCTACACTGTTCCTACACGTAGGAGCGGGGCCATGGCTTCTGGGAGCTACGTGGAGCAGCCCCTGACCCTGCTCCCTAGCTGGAGTGCCGCAGCACCAGAGTGGAGCAAGCCCCAGACCCCACTCCCCAGAGGGAGCTTAAGGACCAACTTAAAATGGGTGGTGTGCTGGATCCAGCCAACGGGACATAGTTTGTGCACCCCTGCTCTGGAACAACCTTAAAATCCTTGGGGTTTCATATACGGGCTCTGCAAAGGAAGCAGTTCAAGCCTCAGCCCCTGCCTTGCTTCTGCCCCCATCAGCTGAGGCAAGACACTAAGAGGAGGCAGGGTAGGAGTAATAGGAGAAGGCCTCTGCCTTCCTCCTTTACCCAGTGCCGAGACTCGGAGAGACAGTTGCTGGCTCCTAAGAATTTTCTTGTAGAATATGTTCATTCCAAGACCCACTTGTCCGAGTATCCAGCAAGAAAGAACTGAAGAGGCAGCAGATTGGCAGGGACCTATAGGCACCACTCCAGGGGGCTCCACAGCTGACCTGATGGGTACCGCTGGGGGAAAAAGCCTTCTGATGACCACACACGCTGTGCGCACATGCCTGCGTGGAATGAACCATGAGTAACACATCTCGAAGAACCACTGTTACGATGGGTAGGCAACCATTTTTTATCTCAGCGGAACCTGACTTTAGTTCAGCCTTCAGACCTTACACCAAGCCCCTCATACCAGGCCTCATGTCTCGGGCTCTATTTCTGTGACACTCTCCAATTTCTTTCCACACATCTAGACACCTTGTCATCCATCTTGTGTGCCTGTAAGGTATCTCATCCCAAAGTGCTTCACAGGTTGTATACAGATGGATTGCTTCTCACCTCTGAGATAGAACACACCAGCTGTTGAACAGTACACAACAATTCTTTACAACAGATTACGACAGGAAGTGAAGCAGAATCTCATATCCATTTGAAACTGCAATGTGGATTTAAGGAGGCAAAGTGGAATTACCAGTGTCAGTAATTTGTGCCAGGACACAAGCAACCAAAATCTTAATAATTTACAGGAAGTTCTAGGGGAACTTTGATGCCCATGTGTGGCTGGGATTCTGAATTTTTAAGTCTTCAGCTGTTGACTCTTCCAAGACTTCATTCTCCAGTGTCATGCAGATTATTTAGGAAAGGCTATGGTAACTCTTCTTCTTGGGCCTGTTTCTTCCCCACCCACCCACACATACACACTTGGTCTGCTAGTAATGCATCTCAGTCTGGAGGTGACTCATCTCTGCTGAGGAGTGCTGCAATCATGTCCGGAGGTTATTTCCTCTTTTGTGTTCAGGGGACAGTCACATGTCCAATGGCTTGGATCCTGTGGCTGAGACAGCAATCAGGCAGTTGACTGAAACGAATAACAAATCTGCCAAGAAGACCCCAACAAAACGCAGCACGCTTATCATCTCGGGAGTTTCCAAGGTAACTGATAATCTGGGAGCTCCCCCCGAAAGTTGTGTACTGAGGGTTGTTAGTTGGGGTTTGGGTGTCACGATGCTTGGCCCTGCAGGGTCCTCGTATACAAAATAATATATTTGTACAGAATAATGACCTGCAGTCTTGTAGTATCACCCCACAAAGGATCTCAATGCAGACGGCCATCACTGAAATGCAACTGTCTTTGGGGGTTCAGTAGGTCACAGCAGTAGGGTAGGAAGTCAGTGAAGATGATGCAGTGTCCAGTTGAAACTTCATGGGAAATGGGATTTCTTCAGATGTCCCCAGCTGGAGGATGGAGGACAACCATGCTTTGCTATGAGATCTATGCACTTCAAATATCTCTCGCCAATTAACGGCAACTATACAAACATGCACTCTCCTAGCAGTACAGTGGAGCCTTGGCTCCTCTGAGGAAACAGAACTTGAAGTCTTGAGCATTAAAATGTGGGGTTTCACAGCGCTTAAGAACATGCACAAAGCCCATCTGCCCAGAGCCTCAGAGTCCCACCTGAAGCGCCTCTCGGCGGGGCAGTTTACTGTTTTGAAATATAACTGTGTAGCTTCTCCTCTCCATCCATGCCCCAGAAGCTCATTTCTCTCTAGATGAGAGAATTAAGAACTGTAAGAATGGCTTGAGCCTTTTATTTTGAGGAGGAGAGGAGATGGCCCAATGGAGACAAAGGTAATTTGTGAACTTTAACTCTCAACTTCTGTCTGTTTGGCCTTTGGATCCGCTACAGGTACCAATTGCCCAAGATGAAATGGCGCTTTCTCTTGGTTATGCTGCATCTATGGAGGCCACCATGCATGGATACTCCACAATGGCAGGCATGTGCGACCAACCGCAGAGCTCCACTGAGCCATCTCAGCTGCTGGAAGCATCATTCTCAGGACGGAGAGCTAGTCAGGAGCTGGATGAGACAACACGATCAGACATCTCTGAGAGACCCTCGGTGGAGGACGTGGAATCTGAAACTGGCTCCACAGGAGCCCTCGAGACCAGGAGCTTAAAGGATCACAAAGGTGAGTCTGAGTGAGCAATGTTCAGCACAGCATCGCCTGAGGGATGACATGATAGTCTCTGTCTATAGCGTCCCACCATGTTACCGCTTTTACAGTGGAGGGTGGGAGGGAAACGTTTGAAAAGGTAGTTGTGCTACTTCCATAAGGATTTGGGTGTGGTTTTTATTTAAGCAGTCACTTCTTGTGAGCAAATCAAGGTGAACTGTGTACTGTAGTTCACACTGCTAGCTAAGAGATCTTGCTAATTACTCAACTGAGTAAGTGAGCAGGATACATTACAAAATACCAGAAAAGTGTAGTGTGATTCTTAAAACTAACTTATTAGTAAGTATTCTGCAGGTATAGCTTATAAGTTACTATTGCTCTATCATGGGAGACCTTGCTATGGTGTCTGTTCAAGCTTTGATGAGAGTTGGAGCTGATGTCAGGTGTATGCGTGTGAATTATGTGATGGAGGTTCTGCTGTACTTAAGGTAAAAAAACAAAATGCTCTGCCTCGGCTAAATATTGATTGGCAGTCTGCAATGAGGCAGGAAAATCGCACTGGAGCCCCAGTTTAGATGTAAGAAAATGGTTCCGAACTCATCCCTAAGTTCCCCAGCTCCATTGTCATGGGTGTAAAACTAATGAGTTGAAATTCGGCAAAATATGAACCATGGAGAAGTTTTTTATTAGGAGAGAATCTTGGCCCATATTGATGAGCCTGAGTAGAAAGGTGCAGGAATATTGTGGTCACTAGCAAAGAGCTAGGTCCAGTGATCACCAGTAAGGACATGGAGACAGAAGGGTGACAAAGATAAGGAAGAAATGGCATACTAAATAATTGAGCTGATCTCTTGCCCACTCCCGCTTGCTCAGAGGTAAGCTAGTGCAGTGGTTCTCAACCAAGGGGCTGTGGGAAGGTTTCAGTGGGTCTGCCAAGCAGAGCCTGTTAAACTTGCTGAAGCCCAAGACCCTGAACCCTGCCACCTGGGGCTGAAGATGAAATCTGAGCAATTTAGCTTTGCAGGACCTCCCTGTGGTGTGTGGCCCTGAGCAATTGCCCTACTTGCTACCCCCCTATGCTTTTACATGCAAAAAAATGGCTGTGACCCAGGTGAGCCATGGAGTTTTTATAGCATGTTGGGGGCCCAGAAATAAAAACTTGAGACCCCTGGGCTGGTGTCTCCCCAGAGCTCAGACTGGAAACCAAGTGGAGGTACTCTCCCGAGCTGCAAACACAAGGCACGTTCTTCCCACTGGAGATGCCGCTCAAAGCCTATTGTGCGGATAGTCAAAATACAGTGCAATCACATGTACTCTGCTGGCCTTCTTGGGCCCAATTCCCCTTTTAAATTGGGTTTGAATACAACCTTGGGACTGGATTAAGGCATAAGCACGATAGAGCCATCCCTTGGGCCTGTGGTCTATCATGAGATTTTGATGCATTTCATTTTTAAAAGAAAGCTGTGTCTAGTCCTTGTGGTTAAGAAAAACTTGAAAATGTGAACTGAGTGTAACTGATGCAGTGATACATGCCCAAGTGAGACTGTTTCCAGCAGAGAAAGAAGCAGCAGCCTCTAGAGCAGTGGTTCTCAAACTTTTAGGATTGGTGACCCCTTTCACACAGCAAGCCTATGAGTGTGACCCCCCCTTATAAATTAAAAACACTTTTTTAATATATTTAACACTATTATAAATGCTGGAAGCAAATCGGGGTTTGGAGGTGGAGGCTGACAGCTTACAACTCCCACATAATAACCTCCTGAGGGGTCACCACTTGTGTTCCCTCTAGGCTGCGTGGCTGGGTGGCCACCCAGGAGTGATTCAGATGCCGTGTATTTGATTAGAAGAGCCGTACACATCTGGCAGTGTGTGCTCAGGTGCCCCTCTCCCTGCTGCTTGGCTGCCATGTTGCTCCTGGGACCCTCTTGCTGGCTGTGGAGGGTGAGGGGAGTGCTGATGTCAGGGTGGCCTCCGTACCCTGTGTCTAACAGAGACGGGGAGAAGGGACAGCCTAGCTGAGGACACAGAACAGGAGAGAGCTGTTGGGTCTGAGTTCTGAACTGGCCTTCCCAGTGTGTGTGCGCCTTGAAGAGATGGTGCGCAGTTGGAGTCTTCCCCAGCAGCCAGCACACACTGTCTAGCGCTCTTCCCTCTCCCCTTCCCTTTCTCCCCCGGCTCCAGCCCCCCGCCCATGTATCCCATCTCTGCCTTACATCTGCCTTTCGTTTGGAAGCTCCAGGAAAGTAGGAAGTAGGTGACTAGCACCTAGCTAAGTTGTGACTCTTCTGCTGGCCCCTGAATGTCCCATTCTTTCTCCAGAGAGGAGACTTTATAATCTAGTGGTTAGAGCAGAGGACTAACTTCAGAGTCCCTGCTTCTAGTCACAGCTCAGGCACTGACTCTCTGTATGTCCCTTTTCTGCTGAATTTCATATCCCAGTCAAATGGGATAGGTGATGGTCCTTCGCAGGAAGGTGTCTGTGAAGCACATAACCATGTTGTTGAAAGCTCCTAAGGCAGGGCATTATGTGTCTTCCGCTTCATTTTGTCTCTCTCTCCAGTCAGCTTTCTCCGGAGCGGCACCAAGCTCATCTTCCGGAGGAAGAACAAGCAGAAGGAAGCAGGCCTGAGCCAGTCGCATGATGACCTGTCCAATGCCAGCACCAGCGCTGCCACCAGGAAGAAAGCCAGCAGCTTCTCCCGGCGCCTCATCAAGCGCTTCTCCTTTAAGTCTAAATCAAAACCTGAGGCCAATGGCAGCACAACATCAATGGGCGAGAACTGAGGGTGGGACGAGCCAGTCCGAAAGATTGCATTGAAGCCCCTTTGTCTTTCTTTCCCACCCTGGGTTTCTGCAAACTACAATCCCAATTCCTTCCTCCCTCAGCTGAGGGGGACATCTCCCCTCCCCTGGTGCTTTATATCGGTTGAGGAGGTAAGGGAGTTATGAACCCAAAGCTTAGGTTATTAGCCAGCCTGTGTTTTGCCTCTTCCGGATATCATGACCCATTTGCTCTTGCAGAAGCCCAGATAGCTTGATAAGCAATCATTCTGGCTGCTCCAGGCACCAGTGGAATGACTCCATGTCCTCCTGATTGCCTTGCACCTTAGACTTATTCAGATGACGTCCTAGAAAGGCGACAAGGCCTCTGAGGTGTCTGCTCCAGGGTTAAGATTTAACCCCTTAATTCCTGAAGTCTTTAACTGTATGGCAAAAGAGACACTTGATTAACTTTTTTGGGGAAAAGAGGTTAACTTACAGAAGATCAAGGCTCTTCCACTATACTTCTGCCTGGTGCAAAGTTCATGGCCTGACTGAAGAGTAACACCTGCTTGCTGCAACCTGCCAGCTGGGGTAAATTTTCAGGGGAAAGAGTGCCTCCATAAATCAGTTAAGCTATTTGAACAGTGCCCCCTGTTTTGTAGAGAATGTTGGTGATTTTTCTGTTAAATGAAAGGCCTTACCAGAAGAAGGGAACACTAGGTGAGACTCTGCAAGACAACTGGGTCCTTGCGAAACTCATCTTATTATCACTACTGCAGCAGCTGCTAGCCAGACATCGGCTCCCCTCTATTGCCAGGGTGTTACAGAAAGATGAACTGATCCAGAGCTGTAGCTCCCCCAAATGTGCTCACCACATATAGCTGTCTGGACCAGCAGCTAGTCTTTGTACATATGGCCTCCTTTCCCTACAGAGATGGTTGGGACCGCTGGAGGAGCAGATATTGTTTAGTCTGGTGGAATGTAAGGTCCTTGCACTGTGCACAGCTGTTTTGGTCCCTGGGTGGTCTACTTTGAAGACAAACATGATGCTCGGAAAATTAGTAGATTCGTGCTAGAGGAGCTTTGTTTATTTTAGCAGCCCACATGCCCCATTCTTTAGTGGAAAGAATGAAGGTAAAGTCCTCCACAGAAAAGATTTGACTTGTTAAAATGGATTTTTGCCTAGTGGCTCCTCCTGCAAATCTGATTCTGACCACATATTTTTCTTTCAGGTAATATGAATGTCCTCTGTTTGTTTGTTTTGTATTGGCAGAGGAAATGATGCTAAGAAATGCAGAGGCCTTCAACTTCATTGATGGAGGAGATTCAAGTAGATAGAGAGGTGGACTCTGTCCTGAATGTGGCAGGGGTTAGAAGCTTCTGAATTTACTTGTATTGTGAATTTTACTTCAGGCCCACTTTGAATGAGTCAAACCAAGAACGTTTTGGAAGGAACCGGTGTCCTTTGAGAGGACTGCATGGGGACGAATGGTTTGAAAAGGTGCATCTGCTCTTCAGCAGAATGTAGAAGTGGGGAGAAGGGAGACCAGAGAAGAAATCAGCCTAAAAGATGAGGTCAGCTGGGACTGGTCTTATTTCCCTCCTCCCGAAATTACTACTTCTACTGGCATGGGAAGTCATTTCTGCCTAGAAAGGGGATATGGTGGTGTGAGCGTTTTTTGTTTTTGTTTTTTTAAAGTATGTGGAAAAAATTATTCCCGAGTGATTGCAGGAGGACATTGATTAGGTTTTGCAAAAATTACAGATGAAGTCCTGTCTTTAGGAAGATCCTTGAGCAGTGATCGTGGGGCACATCAAAAGACTAGGAGGGGGCTAGCAGGGTATAACGGTGAAGCTGTTAGGGCCAGGAATTATTGCTGTTTCTGGGCTCAGGGAAGTACGAGGCTTGGGGCAGGATCCAGAGTACACAGCTACAACTTAGGCGCCCCACTCATTAGCGTTCAAGTTAGAGGTGCTCTTTAGCATTGTCCTGCTCACGCCAGCTAGACTGGGGTTTGCACAGTATGAAACAGCTGGTCCAGATGGCTGACCAGTAACCTCCTCTCTCCACAGCTTTTGGTCTTGAATAGTCTGTTCGGTCTCAACATCCTTTTTATTTTTCTCCCTTTTCCTTCCTTTACTGAGAGACCATCACGCTTATGCCAGTCCTTCGCACAGCACCTGCTCTCTGTCACTGAAACATGAGCGCCGTGATGGAGACTGCGCCAAGGTCTCAATTGGGGCATGTTGGCAATTTTGGATGACTCCTAGAAAGACCCGCTTCTCTGGCCCAGCTCACCTTCCTCTGTGGTCTCAAAACCTGCCTTTTTGGACTGGAAATCCTCCATCTGCCTCATTGTTGGGTTGGTTTGTTTTTATTTCTCTCAACTTTCAGGAGACAGTTTGAGCCTAAAAGTGGTTCATGTTCTGAGGCCAGACAACCTCAAGATTTGTCCAAGAGCTCCCTGTGAAAACGGGCAGTGGACACTATAGCAGCTCCCCTGGAAGGGTGAAGATAGTGAAATACACATGTTTGAGGTTAGAGTGAACGTAAACTCTGAGCTGAACATGACTTTGAATAACAGAAAGAAGCAACTTCTGAGGAGCAACTTAACTGTTCCGTAAGTTTGAGTTGAGATTCAATTCTTCTAAAACAACCGATGGAATGGGCTGGATCTGCTGGAGAGTGCCTGGCTGTGAAAATGCCAGTGCAGCTCATTGTATACTTGAGTTGTAAAAATCCAGACACCTCAGTTCACCAAGATAGCCCTTTGCAGATGGCTGCAGGGCATGGCGGATGTCTCCTTAGTGGGGTTAAACTAGGAGCCACATCTGTATAAGAAAGTAAACTTATTTAAAGTATCTGATAATTGGGTGATCATATTCTTAGAGCAGGGTTGCTCAGTTTTATGGTCTTGGTTAAATGACACATTCTGCTCCTTTCTGCATCTTCACATTTGTACTCAGTCATTTTTCATGTATAGCTGCTACCGTGCACAAGCAGTAAGTAGATTGTGGGACTTTTGCCCCTGCCTTTTATGTACTTCTGGTTATTTGATATATAAGGAATGGTGATGCTTCAGCCTCACAATTCAGGGGGGATTAGGTCAAGTTTCTGATCTACCTTTGGCATATTTACAGGTGAAAGAGGCCATGTACATCTTTAGCATCCAAACACTTCTGGAATATGATGTGTTAAAGGAGCAAGTCTTTTTCTTTCTCTACTTGTACTTGTTGCTTTGAAATGTTTGCTGTTTAAACTACCTTTCACAGAAGCTGCAGTACCCTCAATTCTCCCATCCCCACTTGACTGCTCATCTTGGTGCTGTCACAGGAATTGTGGTAATACCACCAGATCCACAAGATGAAGATGGCAGATTTTTCTGCACTCCTTAAAGCTGCAGAGCATCTCCTGAAAGGGACACTGGGGTCAAACACTTAAATTTAATGAAAACTGGTTCTTTACCAAATATCAGTGTTTTGATGTATGTGGGAGGAAAACTGAATGTAAAGCTTTAAGATTTGCTTTTTTTTTTCTTTTGAAAGAATTGCACTCTTTTGGCACATCTGCTGTGCATATAGTGCAACATTCTGCTGGCCACTTGAGAACCAAAAAGTGAAACTGATTCTAAACAAAATGAAATTGCAGTGACATTGCCTAGGCTGAAGCTAATGCAAAAAATACATAATGTAAATGTATTTACATTACAGTCTCTAATGCGTTGGCAATAACACACAGCTAAAGAAACACATTTTAAAAATAGCTTTTAATTTGAATGTCCATTTCTAATTGTCTGGCAGGGCTGTTCTTTTAGCCTATAGATGAAAAATTAAAGTCCATTTTCTGTTCTCAGCTTACAGACAATCCCGTCATGTGAATAGAAACTGCATGCATAGATAAAGAATGCTGTGCAGCTTTAAATGTTAAGTGACACACACATACAGGCGTAAGTGCAACAGGCAGTGTTATGGAGATTGCTCTTTTGAAGGCTATTTCCAAAAGCTCCTTGTTAATGGAACTTGGGTGTGGGTGGTTGGAGGGGGGAAGGGGTCTTAGCCAAACAATAAGTGTTTACAGTCTTTTTACAGGCTGTGATATGAACTGATTGAAAGGGAGAGGTCTGATCAGTAGGCCTGGTTAGTAGCCTTTACAGACATTGTGGTGTCCCATACTAGCAATCCTCCCCATTCCCGTAGGCATTTCTTGTAATGTGGTGTATTTTTTAAAAAACAAACAAAAAAACCACCTCTGCTTCTTACAGATATCATCTGTTGAATTCATGATCAGATGAGTAGAAGTAATGGAAGGGGGACTACAGCCAGGCAGAGAATGGGACAAATAAGTGTGGTGAAGCTGGAGATAGTGAAAAGTTTTATACAGATCTCTGCAAATTGCTCACTCTTTATTCAGCTAATTACTTTTCAGATTAGAATATGCATGTACATATATACATCATATGTGTATGGATGTTTTCTTCTGTTTCCTCTGAGTTAATCATTACTTAGATGTTTTCACAGGAAACAAGTCCCTTTCTTTGAGTTAGATTTCAAGTCCATAAAGGTGGAGGCTGGTGGGCAACTAGCAAGCCAATCTGGTCCCAGATGGGACAGCAGCTGTAACTTAGATCTGATTTGTTCCTTTCAACTGTCTCTTTCTTCCCTTCCTGTACATAAGGAACATCACAGTGAAGGTGTCCTGTCCTTGGTAGCAGAGATTCAGTGAAACCTCTGATTTAAAAATAAGCTGGTGTGTACCCTGTGATATTGTAGCTCCTTTCCATGAGTGTCCCTCAAGCCAGGACTCCTTTCACGGGTATCTGCTTGCTTTGCTCACTTGTACAGGTTCTGAAGCAAACATCCACACTGAGCTTGAGCTAGTGCCCCACACTTGTGCTCTTTTGTACTTTGATGCTGCCTTTGTGGGTGGATTATTTTAACCCCCAGATTTCAATACAAAGGAAAATAGGAACTGTTCAGCTATTTAAGAGATTTGAGTACAATGATTTATTTAAAGATTAAATGAATGAAATTCTGCACCTTTGTAAATGTTTAAGAAGCGTTCCATTGCTGTATAATTGCCTGAACTTGTTAACTTATTAAACTAAATGGGAATTATAAACAGTGTCTTGTCTCCTCACTTCAGATGTCTTGGAGTTTGTTGAAAAGGTTTGAAGAGCCAGAAATTCCTGGATTTTTTTTTTTTCAATTTAAAAACAAACCCCAGTTGTTATACTTAACAACTTATGGAATTTGCAATATATTGTAGTGGTGGAATAATCATCAATGAGAGATGAAGGCTTCAGCTGTTGCTGTGTGACTAGACTAGTCCTATCAGTCCACCTCTTCTGCAATTTACCACCTTTCAGAGAGAAGCAAGGGGTGGGGGGAATGCATGCAGGGCCATGAATGTAGGGGTGGAGCAGGGGGTTGTGAGGGGTTTGTGGTGTGGGTGATGTAACACTCCAGCAGCATTAGTTGCCTCGGTGAAACAGTTAGCTCTGTTCCTTCTTTGCTTTCTCTGGTGTATACCTTGTGCTCTTGGCTCCTCCTTCCCACCTGCCTCTGCGACAGCTTTGCTAGATGTTTTAACCTGCAACTCAGTAGACCTTCCTGTGTGGAAACTTAGTTCTGCTGGATGTAGGAGGTGGCCAGTGCTGAGGCATGTTTTATTTTTAATCTAGTGTCCCATATCGTGTACCAAGTCTATAGAGCAGTGTTTCCCAAACTGTTTTGGTCACGGAACACTTTCTAGCCTGGTATATATTTACGGAACACTTATATTATTTTGTAGTTGTTTTGGTTTTTATGAACAAATATTTTATTTTATAAAACAAAACAAAAATAAAAATTTAAAATAACTTGAACTAACAATTTCTAACTGGAAAGCGCGTATAAAGTAGTACAAAAATCAAGTGCAAGAGTCAAAATTCTCTTTACGCCATGATATTCAATACGAGATCTATCAATAACCGGAAAAAGAGTTCTACGTTAAATTATAGACATTCAAAAAGAGTTTCAAACTACACTTCAAATATGCCAAATTTAAAATAAAATAAAAAAATCAAACAGCCTTTTCTTTAATTACGATTCTTTCATGGAACACCTGTTCACATCGTGCGGAACACCTGTGTTCCACGGAACACAGTTTGGGAAGCACGGCTATAGAGGATACATTGTGTCCTTGATTCCACTACTACTACGGTAAAGAATTCTATACTTCTGGCTCCAGGTAAGCGACCCCAGGCTGAAGCCTGCACCCTGAATCCCTTCTGCACCCCAACTCTGTGCCCAGAGCCTCCTGCCAGGCCCCTCCTGCACTCCTCCCTGCACCTCTGCCCTGAGCCCCCTGACACACTCCGCACCCCATCCTGCACTCCATCACCTTCCCTGAGCCCCCTTGTACACTCCACAGCCCTCCTCTGCCCCAACCCCTTGCTCTGAGCTCCTTCCAGGACCCTGCACCCCCTCACAATCCCCTGCCCCACCCCTACATTTATGGCCCTGCATGCAATTTCCCCACCTAGATGTGTCCCTTGGGCCAAAAAGCTTTCCCAGCCCTGTTCTGGGGTGTTCTCTGTCATCAGTGAGACTGTGGGGGCTTGGATAGGTACTTGGCAAGGTTGTAAATTTCTGATGAAATATGCTCTTTGTTAAATAAAATTACCTTGTGATATACAGCAGCCTTTGGCTCTTTTCTTGAAGTGTGAAATAGCAATTGGGGTCATTGCCCAAATGTGGGAGGTGGGGGGATGGATGGACACATGGTACTGTCCCACCTGCAACACTCCAACACCTTGAGTCCCCAAATCCTTGTACCTGCCATCACTCATTAATGGTGCCTCTCTGCACTCCTTGCAACAATTGAAGCTGGAGAAAGCTGATGTGCTGGAGGTCATGGTGTAGCACATGGAGAACCTGCAACAGAGCAACACCCTGGGTAATGACTCCCTGGCCCCCTGTAGTCTCTCATGGGCTGGTGAGGATGCATCTGAGGGGAGGGTCTGTCTACCCCAATGCAAGCCAGAGGAAGGGTCAAGCACAGTGGGACTCACTCTCCTGTCCCCTGTGTTCTCCTGTGGGGTCATATAGGATCTGTCTGCCCCAGGGATTGTCCATGCCAGGGGTCGGCAACCTTTCAGAAGTGGTGTGCCGGGTCTTCATTTATTCACTCTCATTTAAAGTTTCGTGTGCCAGTCATACATTTTAAAGTTTTTGGAAGGTCTCTTTCTGTAAGTCTACAATATAGAACTAAACTGTTGTATGTAAAGTAAATAAGGTTTTTAAAATGTTCGATTCGTTTTAAAATTAAATTTAAAATGCAGAGCCCTCCAGGCCAGTGGCCAGGCCTTGGGCAGTGTGAGTGCCACTGAAAATCAGCTCGCGTGCCACAGGTCACCTATCCCTGGTCCATGCCATACTAAGGAGAGTTCCTGCTGCCTGCCAGACTCAGTGTCACTCCTCCCACATCTTCATGGGGACTTTGGGAAGATTCTTGTTGCTGTAACAGGAGCACAGAGCACAAGTAGCTAGTCCGGTGTCTTCGGGGCTGTGGGGTCTGGGCCCAAGAGGTGTGAACTCAGTCACGGCTTTGAGCTGAAAAGAAAAGGGGCTTAGACTAGAGATGCCTAGAGACGCTCTGTCACCCTACAACTTCAGTACCGCAGCACCCAAAGGCCTCACTCGGGTCCAAGTGTAATTGTGTTGGGCGCTGCATGGAAAATGAGAGAGAACCAGAGAGATGTGTATGGAGAGGGCTAGATGAGTCTCTCTACCATACAGACGAGGGAAGGAGGGGGTGTGTGTGGTATATGGAGGACAGATGATGTGTTGCAGGCTAACAGGTTTCTGGGTTTGGCTTGTGACTGATCGTCACAGCAGCTCATCGTCCCCCATTTGCTGTGCTGTTTTTGATGCTGACCCATCTCTTGCAGCTATGACCAACCAAAGCCGGGCCCCAGAGCAGCACTACAGCAGTGGCTGCATGAGATGCATGGACCAGCTTGCACACTGCTCCTCACCTGCTCAGGGATGGACAAGCACATGAGTTCCTCGCTGCTGAACAACCTGCTCCAAGGCCTGCCCCAGATCTCACCCCCCCTCCTGCTCCTGAAGTAGCCTCCTCCCCAAGACCAGCCCCCAGCAGGCTCCCACATTAGGGAGAACAGGTGCCCTGGCAGCTGTTCTCTCTAGTGTGGAGAGCCTGATGTATTGTGGGTGGAAACATCCTATCCTCTCTGCTGTAGTATCAAGAAGTACTACTATGAGCTGCTTGCTGTCCCAGTTTCCTACCAGTTGCAGTTACTAGTAGCAAGAGAGCATGTTGTACCTATCCTGCTGCAATTCACCAGCCCTGGGTCTGGGAGTAGTGATGTGTGACCGATGCAGTATGCCTTGTCATACTGTGCTACTTTTGGGAAATCTCTATTAGAAATTGGAACATGCAAGACACGTTTTCTAATTGAAAACATTTGTGCCCCTGAGGTTCAAATGTAATACAGAGATTGCATGGGATGAGAAACTGTGACAGGGCAGATACTGTCCCTCACAAAGTGCTAGGCCGGGGCCAGGGCTGAGGCAACCAAGAAAATCAGGCACCATTGAAGTGTCATCATCACAAACAACAGCTTGATATTAAACAGCAAAAAAAGCCTGTGCGTACTAAAAGCTGTAATTGACAGTGTCACACTGAATACATTGGTGGTGCTGTAGTAACGATGAAACTGATGTTTTTGAAACATCAATAAAAGGAATTAAACTATTTGTGAGGATACAGAACGGTCAATTCAAGCAATTGGAACAGAAAAAAACGACAAACCCTGATGTATCACCTGCTAACCCTAGAGTAGCCAATGCACCCCCGACCCGTGAACCCGACCCTGCCTCTAACCCTGATCCCCAGGCATCCCCTATTAGATCATACTCCCCACCCCGACCCCTTAACGCTACCCCACCTTTGAACCCCAACTCGTACACAACCTCAAACTAACCCTCCCCTCCCGGACCCCTCCCCCATCCCTCCCCCCCCCCCGAACCGCATCCCTGGGCAAAACGTCCCTCCCCCGACGCCAGCCCCTGGCCCTGCAAACCCCGCGCC
>ML677427.1:0-14219 GCA_007922305.1 Dermatemys mawii
AAACAATCAACAATAATAAATAGCATTTCCTCCTTCAAAAAAGTCAATTCCTGAAGAAAAATAAAACATTATATTTGGCTTGCACACAATTTTAGTGCACTTTGAAAGGGTCAGGTTGAATGTTAAAATCTTGAAAATGAGCACCTGCTCTTATCTACACGTTTTACCTAGTAAACAATGTAATCATCATGGCTTTCTATTAAAATGTTTAAATACTCTATTAAGAGCAGGAGTCCATGGTAGGAGCACCGCATTAAAATCCATTAACTGACTTTTAGCAATCTAATTAAAATAAAATACCATGTTTTCTTTAAACTTAAATTGAAGATAGTTTTGTGTTGCTGTCTTGTGAGCCCAGAAGCTTTAGTCAAAATGACCCTCATTTCTGAAGTGAATGGATGGCCTGTATTGCAATTTCAGAGTTCTTCAGTCCCCTCATGATTCTTGTTGGGTCCTCTTTTGTGAAGTTTTTCCCTGAGTCATGTATTTATTGGAAAGGCTGCCTAAACAGAAACCAAAAAAGAAAATGTCACTTTATTGAAGTAGTAACCAAACAGAAAAGCAATGATCTCAACACAAGATTTTGGAAGCATGGTTTGTTTAAATGTGTTCCACTCTAAGGGGAAAGAACAGAAACTGGATAAACTTTTGGAACCTGTGGTACTCTTCCAGAGGATGTTGTGTAGGACAAGACTATAACAGGGTTCAAAAAAGAACTAGATCAATTCATGGAGGATACATTTATCAACAGCTATTAGCTAGGATGGGCAGGGATGGTGTCCCTAGTCTCTGTTTTCCAGAAGCTGGCAATGAATGACAGGGAACGGATCACCTGATGATTACCTGTTCTTTTCATTCCCTCTGGGGCACCTGGCAATTGATCACTGTTAGAATACAAGGTATTGGACTAGATGGACCTTTGGTCTGACCCAGGATGGCCATTCTTATGTTCTTAACTTGGTCTCAGACAGATTAGATTAAACTGAAATGTCTAATATCTCTACTCATTCTTAAAAACTTGGCCATAATAGCTCATATAAAAAAAAATTAAGCAAGTGAAACAGATGAGTGTAAGGCAGTAACAGTCCTATTCTGCTTCTAACACAGGATTCACGGAGTGGGGATCTGGTGCAAATACAGCTCCCCTACTAGGGGATCTTTTTACTTTTCAGTCAGGCAGTGGTTTGCATTGTTTTTAAAGCTCTCTCCTGAGCCTAACTATCCTTTGTCATGATGTGACTGCTGTCTCCTACTTCCATTGGTAGTTGGTTTGTACAAAGAACCTGCTTTAATGCCCTGGCCCCTAAACAATTAATCCAATGGATTTCTAGAGGGTTACTTAGGCTTCCTTTGAAGGAGGTGTCACATACGGTCCTTGAAAGGAACACTCCAAGGTTCCCAAGAAGACCCACGTAGGCAGAAACAGGAGGACAAAGGGGAAAGGAGTTGATACAAATAAAAACACTGTACTCTGCTGTCCCCCTCCAAAAAACACCCCCAAAACATATCACCTATTGATGGTAAATAAAAAAAATAAAACTAACCAAAGTCGGGGAGAGCTGAACTGCCTCTGGTTCTGCTGCCAGAGGGAAAGGTTTCTGGTGGCCAGAGAGGCTGGGCTTAGCTCAAAGGGTGCTAGCAACAAGCCTGAACTGCCTTCAGTATAACACAGAAAGCAGAGCTCCCATCAGTGAAGACTGGGGGAGATGCTCAATTCCTAAAATAGATTCCAGTTATTAGTGACCCCTTGGTCAACAGCAAAATGTTGCCATTATCCAGCCATTGCCAACAAGTGGAAGGTGGGCTGGCGAGGCTGCAGTTAATGTACTTCCCAGCACTTTCTTCCTTATCTGGCTGCAGCCCTGCAGCTTTTAACTTCTCTCTGGGGATTGGGACTTAGCACATCTCACTGCTTCCTTCCCTGACTGCACCCCATAGTAGGCTGCAGCCTGAAGAATAAAGGGAGGGCTACCATACAGCCCCGACATCTAGCCACCCTCCAGCTACTACTCTTCCCCCCTTCAGCTAGCAGCACCTTACCTCCTGTGCACTCCCTGGGTAACACGC
This sequence comes from Dermatemys mawii, assembly GCA_007922305.1. Lineage (NCBI taxonomy): Eukaryota > Metazoa > Chordata > Testudines > Dermatemydidae > Dermatemys > Dermatemys mawii. Next base: position 2,068 of record ML677427.1, read on the forward strand.
AGGCTTGCAGCCAGAGAAGATGTCTTCCCACTTTTCCCCTGTGGCTGCAGTCTTGCAAACCAGCCTGTGACAGGTGCGCTCACCATGTCTCAGGGCTTCCCCTTCTCTGGCTGCAACCATGAAAACCTGCCTGCAGTGTGCATCTTTCTTCTTTTTTTAAAAAATGGAGGGGATAGCGGGAGGGGTTAAGTTTCATGCCGCTGCCAACATCTTAATCCCACTAACATTAAGACGACAATGGGACAGGATTGGTCCCCAGAAAAACGTTGCTGCTAATCAGAAGGTGCTAACACCCCGAATGTTGTTCAGTGGAATCTGAAGTACAAACCTGCCTGGGGACTCAAGAACACTTTTCCTTTTTGTTTCTTCTTTTCCTCGTGTACAACCATTCCCTAAAAGAGAGACATACAGAGATAAGCGACATACAAAATTCTACTATTAGGCAGGGAACAGCTGACTGGATTACAGAGAAACAGCACTGGACCTACAAAGAAACGTATCGTAGTTGAAAACTGGAGCCAACCTCAAGTTTAGTGCTGTAAAGGGGGTAAAGTTAGGAAGAACATGATTTAGACCAGTGCGTCTCAACAGGGGTCTGTGGCCCCCTGGGGATCCACGAACCTTTTCAAGAGGGACCGCGGGTCCCTGTGGCTAAAACCCAGAACCAGAGTCCCAGCATCTCCTCTGGGATTGAAGCCCCGATTCTCAAGAACGCCCCCATGGGCAGAGCTGGGGGCAGAGCAGGCGCTACCCTCCCCACCCCGAAACTACAGTGCAAAAGCAGGACCGTAACAGTAGAGATCCACCCCTCTGCCCCATTCCATGCCATCAGGTCGGAGGCCGAAAGCTAGAGCCCAGCAGTGCAGGATGTCTGCTGGTCTGCCTGTTGTCATTTAGCAGCCAGCCACGTTCCCTGTCTCCTGCTGGTGCAGGGGGTTGAAGCTGCTCCTCAGCTCCCAGTCCCTTTGCTCATGCAGATGGTAGGAGCCGCCTGGGTGGAGGGACCCGACTCTGTGGCTAGCAGAGCCCTTGGGAAACGGACTGCAGAGAAGCCCTTCCTGCACTCTGACCCACCCCGTCCATGCACCGAGATACCACCGTGCCCACACACAGTCCCTAACTACCCCTTTCCTGTGCGCAGCCATTAGCGACACCCCCTGCCTGAACACAGACACTAGCTGTCCCTCTGCACCCTGAGCTGTTTTCAAACTTTTTGAGCTGCGTCCTCTCTCTCCCCCACACTGCCATTTGAATTATAATTTTTGATTGCGCCCCCTTCACTGGACCCTGCCATATGGAGCCGGTCCAAGCCCCCTAACCTCTGCCCACCCAAAATAGAAGTCAAACTACACCTATGCCAGACACCACCCCACCCACCCCCGACCCAGAGCCCTGACTCCCTCCCTCCCACACTGGGCCCTGGAGTTTTTATAGCATGTTGACAGGGGCCTCGGGAAGAAAAAGCTCGAGAACCCCTTATTCAGAAAATTCTGCAGTGTTTACCTGATTTACTCTACCAGAATGTTTAACAGCACTGGGTGAAGAAGGGGATCCACACAGACTTTCTGACTTTGAGCCACCTGAGAAATTAAAATAAAGTGAAAATTGACTGAAAAGGTAAAACTATGACCTTCTAATTAGAAACTCCAACAACTGATACTTATCTCTATTAAGGCACTTGTATGCATGCCTCACCCCCCCATCACCATAGTATCCCATTGGCCATGCAGTCTGTTTTCTGGTTCTAGTGGAAATCACGTCTAGTCTTTCTAGGCAACAGGGGGTGCCCTTAAGGCAGGCAGAGGACTAAGAAGGGAAAATGGACAATTGCATCTTGTCCCCGTAAAAGTAACATTCAGTACCATGTATGCTCAGTATATTTGATGAGATATTAATCCAGACCCATTTAGTCAATCTCATTAAATACTCCAAAATGATAGGTTCTCTTTAAGATGTCTTTATCTGGGCTACGTACCTCCAGCTCCTTTATACTGTGGACACTCTCTTTTAATGTGGCCTTCTCTCCCACAGATAAAACAACGTTTTTCTCTTAAGTCCCTGTCCTCTTGCCGCTTCCACGTCTCTGCTGACTGCGTGGAAGCCTTCTCTCTTCCTGTGTCCAGTGTCGCCCTCCCTAGTTTGTTTTTCTGAGGCGCACACAGTATCGTTCCTTCCTTTATTGAAGTATCTTTCTCTATAGTTGTATTTTGGGTTTCTTTGCCCTCTTTGATTCTTCTCTCGTTGTTCTCTATGTACCTTTGGTTTTTAATATCCTCATGATCATGTCGTCGTCTCAACCTGCAGAAGCAAAACAGTGACATAAAAGACAATAGGCTCTGTCAGTAGCTGGAGACAAGAAACCTTGTGTTAAATAGTCTAATCTTTATGAGGATTTCTCTGATATTCAACAGGAGGTAATTTCTCTCCTGAGAACATTTAGTTTAGAGCTCAGTTGAGTGCTCACACGCACTCAGATTTTATTAATGTCTTACTGTACATACATGGAAGTTAAAATAGCGTATTTATCAGCTCCTGAAGCCTTGGACTAGGGTACTGACAACTGAGGAGTAACACAGTTAAAAGGCCATTTCCTCTAATAACGTATTAGAATCTTTCATAAACTGGTACATCCTTCAAAAGACTTATTTATCTGGAATAGTTACCATGTTTCAAGAAAGACCATATCAGACAAAACATACTACATTCAAAGTTTGTTAACTTCCAAGTTAGCATTCAAGGAAAGACAACTAACTATGCAAAAACAAGTTTAATCACAATATTGTAAACATATAAAATATTACGTAAGGTGGCAATGTCTGCTGCAGTCCATTCACTTAAGGGAAAAGTTTCTTTTACCATTTTGCATAGAGCCTAATACCATTAAAATTCAAACAAATGGTGGTAGTTTCAAAAATGCTTGTGTTCCAGGGTCACTTTTTAAACTCTTTTGAAAATATACCTGATATTCTTTATTTGGACTTCTGCTATGTTACATTTGCTGAGGCCAAGGTGCACGGGTTCTTAACCTAGATGTCTCAGCAGTATCCATTTCACAATTCACTAATCAAATATAAAACAACAACATACAGAAAAGGATTCTTCAGACAGTCTGCAAGATCAGGGAGTTTATCATCTAAAGTTCAGGGTTCCTTGAGCTCTCTCTCTCTCCAGCACAAACCTAGTAAGCTTCACATTCAGATTCTCTCCAGCTAACGGTATTGCTTTTTAAACCATAGTGAATATTACCCACAACATAGTTGAACAGCACACTGGGTGAAATATGTATTTCAGAATTTATGAAATAATTTTGCTATACAAAAACACTAGAAGACATTGAGACAAGTAACAAGAGTGACAATTCAACAGAAGTTAAAACAATTCAAAGTTAAGTGAAACACATTCTTGGTTTAATAAGGGAAAATACTCTGCCATGTCAAATTACTATTTCTGGTCTAGAATTACTTACGGAATCCATCTTCCAAATAACAGTAAAGAACCTAGTACTACCAAAACCACAAAGTCCTTAAAAAACATACGTACTTTCTCCGCATGGGACAGTCTTTCATGAAGTGCCCAATTTTACCACAAATTCTGCAGCATCTATCATTTGGGGCCAGTTCTCCTTCTGTCAGGACTTCTGGGTCAAAGAAGTATTCCTAAAAAGAAAGAATGTAGTGATATGCTGTCTCCTACCAACAAAGAGCCACTACATGGGAGACCTTTCAGCGGCACAGCTGTATCGGTACAGCTGTGATGCTTTGAGGTTTCTAATGTAGACACAGCCAAAGTGTGAGGCCATATTACTGCAAGCAGCTCCTCAAAAGAGTGAAGGTAGGTGTGCTTTGTATCATTCCGTTGTGATGCCTACTGTAGAATCATGAAGGCTATTAACTGACCACAGCTCCACAAAGAACTCAATTTGGTCGTCTTGATCTCTGTTGCGGCTATGAAAATTCTAGTCTGAATGAGAACAAAGTTACATCCATAGTCCCCTCTCTGTGATGGGACTGCAATTCAGAGCTGTACAACATGGTGAGAGGTGAGGGCTTCTCCTAACTGCCTCTCTGACGCACTGGCTGCTGCTTTGCTTTAGGACAGTCTGTTTAACACAACACATTTTAGACTAAGCTGTTTGGGGTAGACTATGATGGAAGTTAGTGCTGAAATTTGAAAGGAAACTTCCCATGCAGAAATTACCAGTAAGTTCTTAACAGAGTGCAATTCTTTTCATCTGAGTCATGTGTGAAGCTTCACAGTAGGTAAGGGACTTAGGTACACACCCACTCACCCTCTACTCTGGTATCACTATATTCTAAAGACCCTTACCATTTTTGAGGGATACTCATTAGGAAATCCTTTTATTGGGATACCAAATACTCTTCTGCCATTGATAAAAGCCTTCATTATAAAATTTGTCACTAGGAAATAAAAGAAAACAATTAATTGTCTAAAGAAACAAGATCCTCAGCAGATTTGTGGAATGCTTGCAGACCAGGTAACTTACTTTTTCTTGATAAGCCAGCTCCAAGATTGTGGTTCAAATCAAAGGGATCTGAGTGAAGAAATTTGTAGGTATTACTAATTACCATATGAAAGTGAACTATGAACCCAACTGATTAATACGAACACAAACAATCTAGTGTTGCTATTTCTGATGCACAATCAATACATGGAAATTGATTTCTCCATATATTACAAGAGGATATATTCAAAAGACAGAATCTCAGCAGTCCAGCTATGAACAAGACTGACCAAAATGTTGAAAAAGAGCAATTTTTGAAGGTGAAAAGTAAACGCCACGTCCCACCTTTCTATCAAAGTTAGACGAGCTAGAAAAACCAACATCTGCATTGACAAGATTTTCCGCACATGGACCCTGATGCAACACAGCACTTAAATATTTGGTGAATCTAAACTAGATTTTACCTCAGAATGATTATTTATATGCATAACAGTTAAGCTAAGGGTTTCGGTCTTTAAGAAAAAGGAACGAATTTAAAAATAATACACTGCATCATTACAACATTCTGCATAATGCTATACAAAAGCTAACTGAAGAAATATTAAAGCCAGTCAAACAGATTTTAAGCAGACACTTAATATTTTCCAGATAAGCAACATGATAAGAATTAAGTGGAGTTTGAGTAGAAGCAAGCTAAAAATCAAACATATTCTGAATATGCAGGGAAAAAGATTACAGAGTGAGACAGACAGACTATGCACTGAATTCGAGTTTTCTTAACCATTCTGATAGTCAGCCTTAAAATAAAAATTATCCTTTCTACACACAAAATAAAAGGTAAAATTTGCTTTTCAACTTTATGTCAGTCGAAAAATAAGGCTAAATTCCAACCCTACTGAAGTCAGTCAGGGGGTTTGTCCCGAACTTCTGAAGAGCCAGGATTTCACTTGATGTATTTAAGAGGAGGAAATCCTAATCTCACGGCATGAAAGAGCAGACTTACTCAAATGGGTTTTAAAGCAACTCCATACACCCATGAGTGCTGTATTAACTCCTACAATACCTTCAATAACAATATATTTGGAGGTCCACTGCTTCTTGAAAGTTGTAACCATATTTTTCCTTCTGATACAGATAACGTGTTCTTTGAAATCAAATTCTTCTGTGTAGAAGCGGAGAAGTCCCAGCCATAGCTCCCCAACAGATTCAGTGTTTGAACCATAGTCTGGCCAACAGGCTGGCTGGAAGTTAGAGGACAATATTTCTTGGTTTGAGAATTCAGACAGATTAAACAAATGCACATTCATAACTTGGGAGTGTTAAATTACATAACTGTGGTAGACACAAGTGTGGTTTAGAGTTACTGTGAATCACTTTTCATCCTTTTATAGTTTGAAGGTTAATATTCAGAATCACATTTTGCTATTTAAATGGTTGGTGGGTATTTTTAGTGTGAAGAGTAGCAATGTGGTTTTTTAAATAACTTACTGTTTATTTTTGATAGAATGCAAAATTGACATACGTGTTGTTAATTTACGCTTAGGCTGGGTGCCCTTCAACACAAAGTTATTCCCATTGAAGAGTTATGTCACCTATCATCATTTGGGGAAGAAAGCAGCAGTATGGCACATCAGTAATTATTCTTTAACAAACCAGATACGATTACTGTTGAACGTAAAGCTTTCAGGTTTCGTAAAAATATTTATTCACAGATGCACTGGTCTCTTGAACTGTAGACAACCAACTATGTTATGGTAGCTTGACAGCACAAAATTGAGATTTTCACACATTGCCATTACATGTCAAATAATTTTAAATGAATGGCTTTATCCCCTCTATCGCCTGGAAATCTCACTTCTGAGTGTTCTAATCAAATCAGAGATTTATATTTCAGAAGATCTATTGTATTTTATTAGGCTAAGCCAAGAAATATGAATAAGTAGAGTTCTACACAAACGTTTCCTGACATGCCCTTTTACAAAGAAGATACTCTGCTTTCAAGTTTCGTGCTTGACTCTCTGTCTTGAGTAACATTACTCTTTTCTCTTCACAACAAAATATCATGTCCTAAAGCAGGTGCTGTTATAACAATATCTGGCTTCATTTAACACCTGAAAAATATTTAGCAGAGTCTTTTAAGAACATTTTCAGCATAGTTCTAAATATGTTTAGATTACTAAAGCAAGGTGCTGAAATATAGCATCACAGTTCCAATGGTAAATGGTCACAGCTACGTCCAATAATATTACTTAGTTATCTAAAATGTCAGCTAAGTTCTCTTTTTCAGCCCGTCTGTAAACCATATCAGCAAATGTCATTGTTAGTAACTAGCTTTTACATTCATTTCCTGCATTTTTCAAATACATGCCTTACCAGGAGTGAGTTTCACTTTACAGAGTTATTGCAGAATAATGCTATATCAGAAAAGTGTATATAAAAGACTCACCAACTCATCTATTTTGTCAAAGAAATAAACATTCCAACCATCAACTAAAATTTCAGGCTCCTTTGGTTCCTTGTAGATCTAGGAACAGAAAGTTAACTAGTCAGAGCATGGCTGTTCAGACTTTATGGTTTTGATCCCTATTGAGATCAAGAGGGCACCAAAACATATCTAACTTAAACCAACTTATTTCTTGACATACGGTACCTCTTGGAGAACAGGAATGACCGGTGGATTTCGCTGCTGAAGAAAATAAAGCGCCATAAGCGTATATGCATAGGAGGACAGGCTACCTCTAGACGCATCTCCAATGTCACACATCTGGAAAGAGAAAAACTAATTATAAAATTTTTTTGACTGTGGGTGTTGTCACATCCAGAGTGCCTGAAGTGTTACTCACCTTTGTAAAGACTTTCATTGTGTAACACAGATATTTTACTCTGGAATCAATGGCTGCATAAGAGGACAAGAGTCTCGTGTTATGCAGGGCCTGTAAATAAATAAGGAAGTCAAGTGTGGGAAAGAGGGAGTGAGGTGGCTAAAGCCTCTCATCAGGGAGGCTTTGAAAATGACCTATTTACTTGAGAAGAGAACAGACCTACAGTGATTCACAACCACTTGCACTTGAGAAGCTTGCAGATGTATGAGGGCTGTTGATTAATCTCAGTTAACTCAGGCAATTAACTAAAAAAAATTAATCGTGATTAATTGCACTGAAATTTATTAAATATTTTCAAATATATTGATTTCTATTACAACACAGGATACAAAGTGTACAGTGCTCACTTTAGATTATTTTTTATTGCATTTGCACTGTAAAAATGAGAAACAAAAAATGGTACTTTTCAATTCACCTCATATAAATACCATAGTGCAATCATGAAAAAAATACAAATGTAAATTTTTTTGTTACATAACTGCACTCAAAAACAAAACAACATAGCACTTCAGAGCCTACAAGTCCACTCAGTCCTTCTTCTTGTGCAATCGCTAAGACAAACAAGTTTGTTTATACGTACGGGAGATACTCTGCCTGCTTCTTATTTACAATGTCATCTGAAAGTGAGAACAGGCGTTTGCATGGCACTTTTATAGCTGTCTTGCAAGGTGTGTGTGTGTCAGGTACGCTAAACATTCATATGCCTCTTCATGCTTTGGCCACAATTCCAGAGGATATGTTTCTATGCTGATGACACCCAGTAAAATAAATCATATATTAATTAAATTTATAAGGGAACTCCTTGGGGGGAGAATTGTATGTCTCTGTTCTGTTCTACCCACATTCTGCCATATATTTCATGTTAGAGCAGTCTCGGCTGATGACCCACACTTGTCCGTTTTAAGAACACTTACACTGTTGTGTTGTAACTGAAATAGATTTGAAAATGTAGAAAACATCCAAAAATATTTACATAAATGGCATTATATTATTAACAGTGCAAGTAATAATTAATTTTTTTAATACTTTGACAGACCTTATATATATGAGTATACGTGCGTGTGCCTGTGTGTGTAAGTACAAATGTGCAAGCACATACACTTTCACTTAATTAAAATTTAAACTGTTAAGTGCACTTAAACAGAAAACACTGCAGCTATTAGGAGATCAGCAAAACCACTTATCTAGTTCTGCACATTAAAACATTTTATTCAGAAAGGAAGTGTTCATCAGGAGAGCGGCGTTACCACCTGCTCTGGTGGGAGGAACCTATCAAGATTCTTAACTCTCATCTGCTCACAACCAATACGCAGAAGCATCCAAAAGGTAATACCTCAGAACAGTGAAGCATCAAGCTACTACTGTATTTCTAAGCCATGTGGTAAAGCAGGGATCGACAACCTTTCACAAGTGGTGTGTCGAGTCTTCATTTATTCACTCTAATTTAAGGTTTCACGTACCAGCAATACATTGTCATGTTTTTAGAAAGTCTCTATCTTAAAGTCTATAATATAGACCTAAACTATTGTTGTATGTAAAGTAAGTAAAGTTTTTAAAATATTTAAGAAGCTTCATTTAAAATTAAATAGAAATGGAGAGCCCACTAGACTGGTGAATAAGACCTGGGTAGTGTGAGTGCCACTGAAAATCAGCTCACGTGCCGTCCTTGGCACTTGTGCCATAGGTTGCCTACCCCTGTGGTAGAGCATAAATTCCGGGGCAGTTCCTAAACCCACAAACTTTCATCCCAGAAATGGTAAAGGGAAGATTTTTTCCAGCTAACATTTTCCACCTTTCACCAGCCTAATTCTCCAGAGCATAGCGTGGAATGGAAATCTACTTATTTTATAAAAGAAGAGATAGCCCTGATACCTTGGCAATCCCCACACTTAACACATGCACCTATGGTCTTTGCGCTGCTCAGGATGTTACTCCTTTCCCTGCAAGTTCTACAAAAGAATCAATATAGCAAACACCAGTGTTTTGGGGTATTATTAAGCTAACTAAATTTACTACTAGCACATCTTCTTAGCAGAAAATGACTACTCTGCCTCCTTTGACTTCATCCAGAAAGAGTCAAATGGAGGATTAGAACCTAAAAATCTAACTAGAATAGGTGATTTATAATCATGATCTTACCAGCGTATTATATAAACTGATGTCTACTTCAAGACCGCTTCTCACATGGAAGAATTTGACAATTGGCACTTTAGCAGTTGTTATTGGCAAGACATTTCTTAGACCTAGGAAGGAATATTAATTTTGGTGTCGCTTTAATACAACGATAATGGTATCAAATACACTAACAAGGGCTTACAAAAATTGCCGCATATTTCTTTCGAAGCCTGTGGTTAGATATCAAAGCTATCTTTTAATTCTACATATATGAAAAGTATAAAAATTAATCTATTTTAATACTGATTTTCGACACTTCATTATTCATAGCGTTTATGGCATTAGTTTTCATTTAACATTAGCTGAAAACTCAGCTGTTGTTTAAATAGCAAAATAGCATAAGCGACAGAGTCCTGTGGCACCTTATAGACTCAGTTAGTCTATAAGGTGCCATAGGACTCTTTGTCGCTTTTGCAACTCCAGACTTAAAACAGCTACCCCTCTGATACCAAAATAGCATAAATACTTAACTCACTCTAGACCAAATAAATTTTTAAAAAAATTATGAAATCCTCATAAAAAGACATATAAATGTGATTACTTACAGGAATATATTGTTACACTAAACTGTAATGTCTAGTGTATGCCATCTTCAGCATTATTAATATTATTAAAAATAATATTATTTGTAAACAGAAAGAATGGATATGTAAATACAAATCTATAACAACTGTCTGAAGGGTCAAACTTGTAACTTAGGACTTGATTTCATGTATGTTATTAACACAGTATTGGAGTCTAATTTAGGCCTGGTTCTATAAACCTTCAAACCCTTCAATGGGCCTGGTCATGCAATGAAGATCTGCCAATGTTCACAGTCTAAGTCCCCAATCCTGCTAACACCGAATTCTTTAGTGCATTAGTGATCTTAATGATACCTATGTTCTTATACCCCTGAACCTTCTGCCTCCACAAATAATATACAAATTCATGTACACAAAAAATACCCACTCTTATTCTCTAGAAAGATACCTGAATGTTTCTTAAGTACTCTTGCTAATTCTTCAATTATTCTTATGCAATCAAGTCCCTAAAAAGGAGAGGGAAAAAAAGAAGATTTCAGTGCACTGATAATGTTTGTGCTTATCATAAAGTTCTAGAAAAGCTAGATGTGAATCATTACTATTAGATGGTGTCTTAGCCAAGCCATTTCAATTGAGGTGCCATTTGTTTCCTGTTACAGAACCATAGAATATCAGGGTTGGAAGGGACCTCAGGAGGTCAACTAGTCCAACCCACTGCTCAAAGCAGGACCAATCCCCAACTAAATACCTGAGACCTGGCATTAGGCTTAAAGCCATATCATTAAAAAAATACCTAAATTGTACACTCAGTGGCATTCATACCAGACACTTTCAAAATACAGAGTATGTTCCAATCAACACTGAAGGATACCCTAATGTTCTTAAGAGTTTTAAGACATGCATTTAAAGCATTTGCTAATTTATATCAACCAAAAAGACTTGCTTCTTTCTCACTCCATCTTCTTTTTCTAGCTTACCATGCATCAATCCTCTGATGCGCCTCATTCATTTCCATATCAAATAATATTAACATTTCACTAGAGAATCCCTGAATAAGCTCAACGGTAAAGGAAGAAAATCTCAAATCAGATTTTGCAAAAGGATGTCAATGCAACAATAGCTGTATCTATAAAATACCAGTATAAGTTATATAAAAGAGCTCTAAGTCTACCTCAGAAGTTTCCAGTCCATCAAATGTCATACAGATATCAAGGTCACTTTGTTTGAAGCCAAAGCCATTTTTGGATGAGCCAAACAAGTTCAACCTGGTTCCTGTAAAGGACATGATACTATAACCACATCTGACATATCATCAGTCCAGTTTTAATAGCTAGGGTCTGATCTGGCCAATGCTGAACACCACTTTTCTGTAATAATGGATTATACAAGGAATATTTATTAAATATAAGGCATATTTCTTGATTTTCTATGGATAACAACACTATACAGTTACTGGTCTAATTCACTAGATTTTAAGACTAATAAATAAAAGGCATTTTTGTCAGAACAACGACTAAACCATACAGCAAAATTTTCATCATTTTTGGCATTAAAAAAGAAAAGGTTCACAAACAGGTGTCTTGATAGCCAGAGTATGCACAAAAATTTCATATTTCAATTTCATTTACAAGACGATAGTATCCCTGCAATGTCTCTCTTCTGGATATTGTTAATTTTAGTAACCTGCAGGGGCCTCGGGAGCAGGTGCAGTAGTGACAGATGATTTTCAGGCCCCTGTAGCAGTTGGAACAGTAACGGCCATTTGGATTGGAAGAGAGAGCCTGGAAGTAACTAAATCAGTGATTAGCATAGCCCTCCACCTCTACCCTCCCTTGGTGACAAGCCACCAGTCTTAGCTATAAAATGAAAATTAAGATTAAATCTAAAATTTAGGATAGATACCAAAGTAAATATATTTACTTACTTTTCATAGATTTCAAGGCCAGAAGAAAACATTGTGATAATTTACTGTGACTTCCTGTATAACTATGATACTCACAGTGTCTGAGTTCATATCGCCACTCTGAGGTAGGGAAGAGTCCCCATTTTACAAATCGGAATGAAGACCGAGATTAAGAAATTTATCCAGTATCAAATGGGAGTCTGACA
>ML677429.1:0-14400 GCA_007922305.1 Dermatemys mawii
CCCCGCCCGGTGCGTGTGAGCGCAGCGCGCACGAGGGGGCGGGGCGCCGTGCGCCGGGGGCGGGGCCGAGCGGCGGGGCGGGCGCTATGGCGCCGTATGGACCGCGGGGCGGGGCGGCCGGACCGACCCTATGGGGCCACCGTGTGTGGTTTTCTGTAGGGCCCACCCATATATGGGTTTCCATAGGGCCCGTGTGGCCTCCATATGTGGGTTTCTATAGGTGCCAACCATAGGGGCCACCCTATGTGGGTTTCTATAGGGCCCAGCTGTGTGGACCACACTATATATAGTTTTCTACCAGCCCCACCCATATATGGGTTTCCATAGGGTCCAGCCATATGGACCACGGTATATGGTTTTATATAGGGCCCAGCCATGTGGACTACCGTATACGGACTTCTATAGGCACCGACCATATGGACCACAGTATATGGTTTTCCATAGGTGCTCACCATATGGGACAGTGTATGTGGTTTTCCATAGGGCCCAGCCCTGTGGATCACTGTATATGGTTTTCTATAGGCACCGACCATACGGACCATAGTATATGGTTTTCTCTAGGGCCCAGCCGTATGGACTGTCTGGAAAATGTTGAGCTTTTGGTCAAAACCCTCCAATTTTTTTCTGTTTTCTCGGTTTTCAAGCAACTGAAAACTTGGACAATTTTGGCCAAATCAATCAATAAATAATGGGCTGAAAGAGTCCAGAAGCTGAAAAACCTTTGGCCAAAGAACTGCCAAAAATTAAAAAAAAAAACAAAATTCCAGCCAAGAAGGGGCAAAAAAATGAAAACTTTTCAGCCCCCCCAAAACTGCCCCCAGTGGGAAAATGTCCCGTTTTGGCTTCTTCAGTGGCAAACTTTCAGGGGTCAAAGGGCGCAGTTTTCTGGGGAAACTTTAACTCCATCCCCAACCCAATTTTCCATCCAAAGAAAAGTGTGGGGGCCGGAGGAGGTAATTTGCACTGTTCCCAGGCGCGCACGGGGCTGTTCACGCTTTTGGTCCCCTCCGGGGTTTCCTTGGGGTATTTTGTTTGGTGGTTGTTTTTCTTCTCCTTCTTGCTGGTCGACAAGCCGCAAATGGCTGGTGATGCCCGGAGGAAATGCCTGCAAACCTGGAGTACCTGGCAACCCTTTGTGCCCCTACCCTGTGCTGCCAACTTCTTTCATTCGTCTGACCCCGTAGCAAAGGGAATCCGGGCCCAACAGACACCCCACTGCCCCTTTGCGGGTCCACAGGGCAAGTGCCGGGGGAGAATAAGAAATCCCGACACAAGCAAGCTCGCGTTCCTGTATCCTCCGGGACAGCGGCCGAGTGTAGCAGCAGGTATTTCGCCGCGTCATCTAGGCCTGCTTGCCTGCCTCTCGGTCCTGACTTTGAGGGCGCTGCCCAAGCCCCGATTGGGCGTCCGGCTGCTGGGTTTCTAATCACGGCTCTGTCACTGACCTGCTGTGTGACCCGGGTCAAGTCCCTTTGCCTCTAGTTCCCTGCCCGCCTTTTGTCTATTTAGACTGTGCCTAAATCTCCCACTTTTCGTCTGTGCAGCACCCGGCACAATGGGCCTCCCCGAGAGGAGCCGCCCCGGCCAAAATTTGGCTCTGTCCTATTTACCGCTGCTTTCCACAAAGCTCTTTGGATAGGGAAAAAACGTAAACGCAGCCAAGTGTCTCCACGTGGTTTAATAGCGCGGAGAATAAATCAGCTACAATTCCCATAACGAACACAGGAGAGTACAACCACTGTCTAAATAACCTTTCGAGACAAACCACAAAGCAGCAACGTCGGGACAATTCCAGCCCAAATTTCGTGTAGGGTTGCTCCCCCGTGAGATAAACAGGCTTACGCGTGTGCTTAAAATGAAGCATGGGCGTATGTTCTTTACTGTCCTCAGCTATGACTGCACAACGTGGGGTGATGATATAGGGCCGGTCCGCAAACCCCTCTCCAAGACACGCTCGCCAAGGCTCGGATATATCCGGAGATACTAGTCACAGCAAGCTCTGGTGTGTCGCCTTCCAAAGCCCGACGCTGATCGTTTTGCAGAGACAATCGACGGTCCAAACGCCGCCAAGAAGCCGTGTTTCTGTCCCGCAGTGTCGGAAGAGTCAGCCGCAATTGTTGCCGGAGTCCTTGCGGCACAGAGAGGGGGCACTTTCCCGGGCCCAGGTTGGAAAAGAAGATGCGACCTCTTGTTTTCTTAACCGAAACCCCAACTCTATGGTATTGGTACAAGTTTGGCTCCCGGGGGCTCACCCCAAGGGTGATCTATACTTCATTACCCCGAAACTAGGGACGGGGGAATTGGCCGGAGCAGAAGCACTGGTCCGGACTGGCCCTCCTCTCTCCCTGACGCCAAGTTTTGGGGATTGCCTCTCCCCCTCGGTGCCTCTCCCCACGCTTACCTCACTCTTGGTGGGGAGAAGAGAAGTGTAGACCACGGCTGTTGCCTTTCCCGCAAGCTGTCTCCCCCAAGACGGGCCCACGCCAGGGGCTCCCACCGGCCAACACAGTCTTCCAGCCGGGGCAGAGACGGATCCCAACGTCAGCTCAGGTTCTGACTTGGTCCCGGGCTGGAGGCTTGTCTGAGTATTTTCGGGGGGGAGGGCGGCCAGGGGTCATGGCTTCGAGACTGTTTCATCGAGCCTCGGGGCGGCTCCTCATTTCCAGGCGCGGAAGGCCGCAATGCCTGGCTCGGTTTGCTCTCTAAGCTAACTAAGATAACTAAACCCCCCTCTCCGATACGTAGGAGTGGGGGCCGGGGCGGGGGAATATATATCCAGCCTCCTCTTCTTTTCTACTCCCGCCGGATCACTATGGAAACAATCCTGAAGTCTCTGCCGGTGTCTTTCTGGCTACGGCGCCGCGTCCCGAAAGCCCACGGAGGGCGGCGAGAAGGAAGCGGCTGCTTTCCTTGCCAAAAAAAACCCCAAACCCAAACCAACACCCAAGGCACAGAACGGTCAATAACCAGGGGCCGAGAAGGCCCTCGGGGAGTTTCACCATCACTCTTCCGGCTGGTGCCCAAAGCCCCAGAAGGTTTCCGGGGGCAGGCAGCTGGCCGGCGGCTGGGGTCCAGAGGAGACCCCCCGGCTGTCCTCGGGGACCCCTTGCTGCTCTCCCATGCGGCGGCTCCACTGAGGGCAAAGAATGGAAATAGTAGAAAGGGTTAGCAGTGTAATAGTTCCTAGCCCAGGCGTCCTACGCCCGAGTCCTGTCCCTTATCCATCACACCGGACTCTCCCCGCGGGGTGAACGGCTAATCCACGCCCCTCTCCCCAGACCCATGCTAAGGTGGTAGGAAGGCCGCCCTCCCATTTCCTTCTGCACGCGGATCCAACGTCCAGAGAAAATCCGCTCATTCCACAAGTCACGGTATTAACGGTTGCTTCGAACACCAGCCGTTGCCTGGGAGGTGAAAACCCAGCTCGGTTTGTTCTGCCCCTGACATCCTCAGTGTGAAGATTTGCCAATCGGGACAGTTTGGTCAGTGATGTCAAAGGCAGAAAGAGATGCAATTTGCTCTCTCCTCGCTGCTCTGGCCCTGCAGATCGAAGGGGTGTGAGGGTCTGAGAGCCAGTGAAGTCATCCACAGAGGAAAGAGAGAGGGTCGGATTTACAAATCTACTTGATAGGAATACACAGGGACATGATTACACCCGGCTGATTCATATTTTTTGGGTGGAAAATACCAATTCATCAGAATTTAAATTTTTTGCAGGCAAGGGGTAGTTTCCACAAATATTCCTGTTTTGAAAAAAAAATTGGAAGGGGAAGCTTTTAAATGGTGAAAAACTGCTCTTCTGGCAGTTTAAAAAGGAAGGTTTGAAACGATGTTTTATTTGGAAATTTCCGTTAATTTGTCATTTAAAAAATGTAAAAAAAAAAAAAGTGAAAATCAAAATGAGAAATTTCAGAATGATTGAAAGGACGGATTTCGATTGAATTGGTCCAAACTGATTTTTTTCCCCCCAGATGTGCCATTTGCAAACATTTTGACTCTTTTGTCCTGATTTGGGACAGGGAAAATTTACAATATCTTAAAGATTCTCACAGGACGGGAAAATAATTTCCGACCCTGCACTAGAGGTAATAAAATTATACAAAATGATAAATGAGCTATTCGATTAAACAGGAAGGCAGCAAATTAAAAACTGATCAGAGGAAAAACGTGTCCACATAAGGCACGGTTAACCTGTGTAACTCACTGCCATGGTATCTCATTGAGGACAAGAGTTTATGGTAAGACACAGAGGTAATTGTTCTGGTTTATTCGGCACCGGTGAGGCCTCAGGTGGAGTACTGTGTCCAGTTCTCAGCATAACACTTTAAGAAACACAGAGAGAAATTGGAGAGACCCCAGAGGAGAGTCACAAAAATGAGAAACATTTTAGACACCCTGACCTATGAGGGAAAGTTCAAAGAACGGGGCGACTTCAGGCTGAGGGCAGAGGACCAGCTAACAATCTTCAGCTATGTTATAAAGAGGGATAGTGATGAAATTGTTCTCCATCTCCACGGAGAACAGGACAAGAGGGACGTGGCTTCGTTTTCAGCACAGGAGATTTAGGTTAGATGTTCGGAAGAACTTTCTGACTCTAAGGATAGTTAAGCCCAGGAACATGTTACCTAGGGAGGTCCCTTCCAGCCGGACGTTTCTATGATTAGCAGGATTCGGGTGGCTCACGAGAAAGTCCAAGGGGAGAAGAACCAGGATTTCCAGCTAAGCAAGAGGTTTGGGAGGGATATGACCCCTCCTGATTTAAGGCATGAGTTGATCCCCAAGGAATGGGAGGTTAGGAATATGGTTCCCATGGGGTTTCTGGTTCCACCACTGGAAACGGGTTATAGGACTGGCTATACCGTGAATGACCCGATTTCCCTATGTTCGGAGCATGACGACACTTTTGGGTGCCACCATTTTCCACTGGCACAAAAACCGAAATGTGCACATCAATCAGTGAACTGGAGAGGTTTAAAAACACCCCCCAAACCCAAACCCTTTCATTCACCCCTCTGTGCGATCCACACACCCCACTCACCGGCCCGCTGTTGCTGCCGAAAAACTCCTCTCCACAGAGCCAGGAAGGCCTTGGCTTGGTCAAACGGCTCAGCAGGTCTCTTCCGCTCTGCAGTTCTTCTGCTAGGGAGACAGCGGCGCCTTCGAGCCCCTCGGAGTTGGCTGGGGATCCGTAGCCGCCCCATTTCAGCCGCTTCAACCTGTACAGCACCATGCACGCAGCACAGTGGTTGCAAACACTTGAATATGCCCCAGGAGTAGCTAGAGGCCTGAACTGAGATTGGAGGCCAATCTGTAGAGTCTCCGAGTTACAAACCGATCACCCCAATGACCGCTCCCTAGATTCCAACGCCAGAAGCATAACCCAGGCCGGAGACCTGCCCCGAAATATTCCCCAGAGCAGATCCTTTAGGAAAACATCCAAACTCCATTTAAAAATGGAGCGATAAAGGATCCACCCAAAGACGAGTAAATGGTTCCGATGGTTAATCACGCTCACTGTTAAAAATATAGACCTTATTTCCAGTCTGAACCTGTCTAGCTTCTCCTTCCAGCCATCGGCCCGTGTTAGACCTTTCTCTGCTGGATCTCTGCCCATTATTAAATATTGGTTCCCCCCTTGTAGGTACTTATAGACTGAAATCACGTCACCCCGTAACTTTAATTACTCAGGTTGGAAGTTGGCCAGGACAACGAGATTAACACCTGACTTAAAACCACAGGGATTATTTAATTATTACAAACATCCGGGAAGACAATTCCCCACAGCAGAGCCTCCCCCCGCCCCCCAGCACCACACGGGGGCATCCTGCCTGCCAGGAGAGACAGCCCCTTCTGAGCCCCCCATCCTGCCCCCTAGCAGCATATTGCAACGAGAGCACCAACATTACCTCCTGATGCATTATATGTAGGGTTGCCAACTCTCTAGGAGTGGCCTAGAGTCTCCAGGAATTAAACCTTAACCTATAATTACTGTCATGTGAAGAACTCTCCAGGAATACGTCCAACCAAAACTGGCAACCCGAATTATAAGGGAAAACTGCAGCTCTCCCTTCCAGGAGCCAAACCTGCTTAGCTTGCGCGATTTAAAACCCACAGCCACCGATGGTTAGGACATAAAAAAAGATACATTTTTACGTAAGAGATGATTTTATCATCGTATGGTACCAATGAGGAAATCAGATGTTCTTCAGTCCCGGCGTGGCTGGGACACGTTTGTGTTTTTAGCTCGGATTTTGTAAGCACGTCGTTTTGAAGCAACTCTGTGGTGTGGGCAAAACAAATCAAACTTCGGAAAGGGCTACAGGAGTCTGGAAAGGTGGAGAACCACTTAGTAGGGGGTTGTACTTAGGGTGACCAGATAGCAAGTGTGAAAAATCAGGACAGAGGTTATGGGGGTTATAGGAGCCCATATAAAAAAACCCCCAAATACAGGGACTGTCCCTATAAAATTGAGACATCCGGTCACCCTAGTTGTACTGGTTTAATGTCTAGTGAGAAACACCAGGAGCTTAATTGATTTACTTTAAGAAAGGGAAGGTAAAGGGGTGACTTGATCGCGGTCTATCCCGGGGAACAGAAATTCGATGCTGCAAAGTGAAGCTAGACAAATCCAGACCGGGCCTGGAGCTGTATCGGTTTGCTCGGATGTGCCCATGGCCCTCCGTCTTAATGCCACGGGGCCTTCGCTGCACCGACCGACACCTGTGCAAACGCAGAGATAGAGAAACAAGACCAGTCCCGCTCATTCCCCTCCCGCAGATGCCCGACCGATCGATCAGTTCAGCTTCGTACTCATCAATGCTGCTTTGACGTTTCTTGAGGTCCTCCAGGTGGTAACAGACCGACATCACGCCGCCGTTTTCAAGTCTCCTGCGTTTCAGCCGGCCGCTCTTCCTCCGACACAGCTCCCGAGGAGAGGGGAGCGTCTGGGGGATGGCTAGCACTGGCCAGGAGCCTGCGTCTGTCTGAGCTCCAGGCCTGTGGGCTACAGAGCCAGACCTCTACGAGGTAAAGAGAATATAGGAATTGCCAGACTGGATCAGATCCCAGTACCCTCTTTTCAGAATCCCACGGTGGGCTAATTTGACCCGAAAATTAGGTCTCGTACTGGTCTCTAACAGAGATTGGCCTGAACAATTAAATTAATATCCCTCAGCATTAACTGCTATAACTCTGGATACACCCAGTCCCTCTTTGAATCTTGCTGCCTTCTCTGCCTCAGTAACTTCAAGTGGCAGGGAGTTCCACAGGCTACCAATGCATTGTCAGGAAACCTATTTCTGTTGATCCATTTTGAATCCACAGGGAAGGTGTCCCTAGGAGCTGGGAATGGGGGACAGGGGATGGATCCCTTGGTGAGTCCCTGTTCTGTTCATTCCCTTTGGGGCACCTGGCATTGGCACTGAAAGAGAGAAACCTCATGGCGTTGCTGTCCTGAGTGAACACCTGCCATTGGATCCTACAAAAATCGTACGAGGCGTGCATTTTTTAGCCAGTCGGGAGCAGTGTTTTCACTTCCATTCTGGAAGAGGTGAGTTTTGAGGAGAGACTTTCATGAAGGATCTGTCTGCCAGGGTATTCAACCAGCGCACCGTGAACGGCACTGGCTGGGTTTCCTGAGTTGCTGGAAGGTCCTGTCTACGCTGCAGACCGATATCGGCGTCACTCCGTCGCTCTGGGGTATCCACACCGGAAACAAAACCAGAGAGAGACAAAGCAGGCTGCTCCGTACGTCAGCGGCACTGCGCAGAAACTCACCAGCATAGACAGGGCCTTAGCAACAGAATAACACTGACTCTTCCCACGGAGTTCAAACGTGTGGAAATCCTATGCCTAGGCTACCTTGGAAGACATTATTTAAGGATTACGGGTCACTTCGACTGCCGTTCAGACTGTAAACTTTTTGAGGCCAGGACTAACTCCTAGGGGTTTGTATGCTGCCCGGCACAATGGGCTGTGACCGGAACCCAATCTCATTGCGGGGGCCCATAGTTGGCACTATATTACAAATAAAAATGATCCTCTGGGCTGGAGCTTACACATACGCACCCCAAAAAACTCCAGCAAACTCTTCTGACTTGCAGCTTTTCTGCCAATCCTTCCCCCCCTCCATCCCCAAACCAGAGATCCCAAAAGCCATCGCTTAAGGTGCTCGGTATCACAAGCAAATGTTTTTCAGGGGCGGGTGGCGGGGGAAGAGATGGTGCAATCTTAGCCCACGCAAATGATGGGAAGCGATTACCATATGTATCACTTCGCCTCGTTCGTCGCGGGGGGCCGCGGTGCGGTAACGCTGGTACGTGGGACTGTGGGGGAGATGGTTTGAGTAAACGCGGGGGGGGCTGGAGAGAGAAAGCAGCAAAGAGCGGATAAGAATTAGGGGCCCGAGTGAAGGTCTGTTGCACAGATCAGCGTTAGCTTCTGCACCACTTCTCAGAGACTGATAGCTACACAGGGACATACAGTATTATTTTTAATACATTTTTTGCAAGCTCAGGGTAGTACTTGGTGGGCCAAATAACACGAGTAATATTTTTAAAGAGAAGGGAACCTGGGAGTGGGGAAATGGTTCCTCGACTAGCCATAAAATTTGTGAACAGCGACTGTTTCATAGCCCTGGTCGCAACAAACAGGAAGGGGTCAAACATTTTTATTAATGGATCTGTGGCTCCCAATGTGGGCTCTCCCACAGCGGTTTGAGAAAACGAGCCAGATTCTAAGAGCAGTTCCGTGGACGTAAATCCGGAGTGACTCCACCGATACTCTGGATTTAGACCAGTGTAAACGCGATTAGAAGCTGGCCCTGTTCTGCTCTCAGCTGGGGTCTGTGTGGCCTATGGCAGCCGCTAGGCCCCTACCATGATGCAAATCATCTGTCAGATAAGTAATCCAAAAGGGGTTGGAGCCCATGAAACCGTGAGCAAATTAGGTTTGCAAAAAGCTTTTCCAGTCAAGTCTATTTGCATGTTCCTATTTTTACCCGGGATGTTAGTTCCACCGGTGTTGAGCAAATCATTAAAACACCCTCGTGCCTATGTGAAAACATACCAGCAGGGGAGAGGCCTCCCTGTATTCTTCCATCCAGGGCGGGCTGCAAGATAAATAAATGCAGTTTCAGCTGCGCATTAGCGGTTTCTTCATGGTTCCTAAAAGATGTTCGTTAGCCACTCGGAGAGAAAAGACATTCATTCGCCGTGGGCACAGGATGGCAAACATAACCGGAGGGTTTGGATAAAAGCGGCCGCTCAGATCTTAGCGTATCCTTTTCCAACACCCACTGCGATTCATTCCATCCTCTGTGTAACTCAGGGGTGTCCAAATGGTGCAAAACCAACAACACACCACCTGGTGCCTAATTTGCATTGGATTTGCATAACTCCTAGGCCATTATGCTAATGACACTGAACCTGGGAACACATGGGAGAAGCATCAATATTCTCAGGGCTTATAGGGGACAATAAGCAAGGGAGAGAGCAACTGTAAGCTGTTTGGAGCAGAGATGGCCTTTTTCTTCTGTGTTTGTATAGCGCCACTACGCTGTGGCACCAACCCCCACCCCCAAATCATCTGTAACATCTGTGTAAATACCGTGAAACCAGATTCAAAGAGCAGTTCCATGGACGTAAATCCGGAGTGACTCCACCGATGCTCTGGATTTAGACCAGTGTAGACGCGATTAGAAGTTGGCCCAGTTCCGATCTCAGTTGGGGCTTCAAATTTCTCTCTACCGGCCTGAGCATAAGCTACACCGTCTCTCCTAACGACGGTCTCCATTCCCCAGGTAGAGAATGTGCTTGTCAAACGAGCAAGTCCAATTAGCCCCCAAAGGTTTTAAATTGAAGAGAGCTGTGTCGGCAGGGAAGCTATAGTTAGCATCCGCCCCAGCGCTGCCATATCGTAGCAAGGTACAGGCATCAAAAGGGTTATGTAACAGGGTCAAACACACTTGGATTCAAGCTATCACCATCATATAATAAGGCTGCGATGGAAAAAGCCGTCTGAAGCGTAGGAAGCGAATCGTTCCCTACCTTGGCCGATGGCTGAACCTGTTCCAGAATTCATCATCGTAACACGGGCCTCGCTCATGGGTGGGAAGCTCCGCGGTGACGGCTTCTGGTTTATATCGGCTTACCATCTTGGACTGCCTAAAAGCAAGCCAGCATGTAAACAGGGAGAAATGTTTATCATTGTGGGCCGGATATGCGGCCCACAACGCGTTACCCTGTGGTTGAGAACCACGGTGCCCCCCATCTAACTCCCACCTCACAAACCCCTGCGCCCTCTTGAGAGCCGGCGAAACGGGGGAAGAGACTGGGAATATATTTTAAAGGAAAAACTCTGAAGATATTTCAAGAAATCCAAAGTAACTCCTTATCTGTGTTACTCAGCAAGGGCCCGATTAGACTGATGGATCCATCCATCAGCCCCCATACACCTTTGTCGAACCATCCCCATACACTGTAGGAAGGAAAGTGTTTTGTCTGTTTTGTCCCTTCGCTTTGGGGATTTCAAAGGAGCCAGACTAGTTTCTTCTCTTCTTCTAACTCTATATTCCTAAGCAGCACAAGGAGTAAGTAAATATCCAGGCAAGGCGGTTTAACTTTTATATCTGTTTCTCACTTGTGAATTTCTCAGGTTTTTAAGGAAATATCCCTGTTTTCTCTGTAACTTTGAAACTCAGCAGAAGGGGGGAATTCCTCTGTGGTGTGGGCTTTTTCTTGAGTCTTTTTGTGATTGTAAAGCGGTCTTCCACTGATTCCTATACAGATATTTTTGTTTCTCTCCTTTTCCTTTAATTAAAATCTTTCTTTTCAGAATCTGACTGCTTCGTTTTCCATTGTGTAGATCCAGGGCTTTTGGATCAGGCTCACCTAGCAGGACTGGTGAGGGTTTTTCTCAAGCCTTTCCCAGGGAGGGAGGTATAGGCTTGGGAGGATTTTGGGGAAAGAGGAGGGCTCCAAGCGGCCCTGCCCTTAGTTCTTGGGGTACGGTTGATGGTGGCAGAGTACTGTTCCAGACAGGAGAAACTTGTGTCTTGGGGAAGTTTTAATCTAAGCTGGTAAAATAAGCTTGAGGGGTTATTTTTCTTTAATTCTTTAATTCCCTCCTCACTCTGTACCCTAGAGTTCAGAGTGAGGAGGGAACCCTGGACGGTCTGTGTATGGAGATGAGGCAGACAGACAGATGGATAACGCGCACGCTTAAGGACCTTGGAGAATTGGGACCAGGAACTCAAGGGTCAGTTTTATTTGCAGGTATAAAGCGCAGAGAGGAGAGGTGTATTGCAGATTGCTTTTGTTCCACCGCTGTAGCTAATGCAACATGAGTTTCTTCCTCTTCTGCACGGTGAGAAAATTAACCTCGTGCTGGTTCATCCTCCTTGTCCGACTGCTTGTCTCACTGGCATTTGTCGCCCATGCCAAGTTTGGCCCAACTCCATTTCCAGAGAGAAGACACTTAAAAAGAAGACAATCAGAGCAGACATCCCCCTGAAATTGGTCTGTCTCTGCCAACGGCCAAACATGGCATTGTCGCAGAGGGGAGATAATTGAGCTGATAATAATGATGGTGATTAACGACCCAGGTTCTTTCTCACCAGAGTGGCAATGCTAATGCACGCAGCCCTCATGAAAACAACGGGAAAGAAGATGGCACAGAATAACGCACAAGCCGTGTCAAGTCAATGTCTGAGCATTTGGAGGCAACCCAGGTGCCTCAGTTTCCCCAGGGGGTGAAAATACCTCCCTGGTGAGGATGAATTGGCTAATGCTTGTAGAGTGCTTTGGAAGTCTTAAAGGCTGATGAACTTGTCCGGGAGACGTTGCAACTTCTTTAATCGAGCGGAGAAAGGCATACCAAGAAGCAACGGTTGGGAACCAGTTCTAGTCTACACTAGAAAAAGTTTGCCATTGCAATACTCATCTAGCGTACATGCATCTTGTGCTTGCAAAATCCTTCTCCTGTAGCATGACAGCAAAAGTTTCCTAGAGCAGGCCTGAGCTGGGAGTTAAATTCCAACAAATTAAAATTAGAAACAAGGCACAAATGCAATTAACCATTGGAAAAAACTCCTCAGGGCGGGGCAGATTCTCTGTCTCTTGATGTCTTTCAGTCCGGACTGGAGTCTTTCCGGAAGGCGCGTTAGTTATTGGGTTCAATACAAAGGAAACGGGGTTGAATTCTGTGCACTGTGCTAAACAGAGGGTCCCTCCCACCTGGCCTTTGAATCTCTAAACCTTCTACTGCTGGATAGAAGCAAACATGCCAGTTACTAAGCCAGGCAGAGGAAGAAATGTAAAATG
This sequence comes from Dermatemys mawii, assembly GCA_007922305.1. Lineage (NCBI taxonomy): Eukaryota > Metazoa > Chordata > Testudines > Dermatemydidae > Dermatemys > Dermatemys mawii. The sequence goes on from ML677429.1 coordinate 12,321, forward strand.
TGGACGTGTAGCTAAAGAGACGGACAATATCACCCATCCACCCCTAAGTACAAAGGTGAAGCTGTGGCATGAAGCCAAGGAGATAAGTGTACTGGGCAAATTTACCCTTGTAATGCTAATTTGCTTCCGGTAGGAGAGCATTATTGAGGAGATCATTAAGCTGAATAATGTTAAATCATTAAACAAAGAGAGCTTTTATATGGTGGCGACGGTGAACCCAATTTCACGTTGCCCAGTGACTTATTTTTGGTTTTCGAATGCTAGTTATGCAGGTGGCTCGTGCTATTCTGTCAGCTGACACATTAAATCCATGCACTTTGCACGAGCCGTCTCCTAGCACTGGTTACACCCACGAGTATTTTTCCACGGCTGGAGCAGGAGGGGGACGACAGTCCGGCTTGCTGTAGTATGAGGAACGGAGCTGGAGAAAGATAGGCTTCAGGAGGGTCCCATTTGGGGGTGACCCTCTGGGTTTGGCAATCCAAGCTGGATCTATGCGCCTAACGTGCAAACTCTGGAACCTCGTGTAAAATTGGTGGCTCAGTAGTTTACACCGGAATTGGAAAAGGTTCAGAAAAGGGCAACCAAACTGATTAGGGGTATGGAACGGCGGCCATATGAGGCGGGATTAATAAGACGGGGACTTTTCAGCTTGGAAAAGAGACGGCTAAGGGGGGATATGACTGAGGTCTAAAAAACCGTGAGTTGTGCGGAGAAAGACGTGTTATTGACTCCGCCTCATAACACAAGAACTAGGGGCCACCCAACGAAGTGAATAGGCAGCAGGTTTAAAACAAACCAAAGGCAGTATTTCTTCACATAATGCAGTCAACCTGTGGAACTCCTCGCCAGAAGATGTTGGCAGAAGAAGTTGCGAAGGCCAAGACTATAGCAGGGTTAAAAAAAGAACTAGATAAGTTCATGGAGGATAGGTCCATCAAGAGCTATTAGCCAGGATGGGTAGGGATGGTGTTCCTGGCCTCTCTTTGCCCTGTTCTGTTAATTCCCTCTGGGGCACCTGGCCTTGGCCACTGTCGGAAGAGAGGATACTGGGCTAGATGGACCTTTGGTCTGACCCAGTGTGGCTGCTCCTATATTCAATACTGTACACAGTATTCCTGATGGGGGGTGTGTGTGTGTGTCTTATGAATGCCCTGTACCATGGCATTAACACTCCCGCATCTTGTTAGATCGGAAACTTACCTCCCACCGCAACTAACAACGCGCTGTGTCTTTAGCAACTAACCTGCAGACCAGCAAAAAAACAGGTGTGTAGTAAAGTGCTGTGTCTAGCCACAAGGCTGAATGACTCTATACTGGAAGCTACATGGAGATCATTTTAAAAACACCTACCCAAAGTGTGAATCGAATCAGGCCCAAAAAATCATGAGATTGGCTTAAAAATCCTGAGGTTTTAGGAGGTTTCAGCGGGGTAGCCGTGTATCAGCAAAAACAAGGAGGAGCCCCTGTGGTACTTTACAGATTAACAAATTTATCTGGGCATCAGCTTTCGTGGGTTAATTGTTCATTTCTAAAGTGCCCCAAGGACTCCTCGAGATGTAAAAAGTCTGTTGGTAAGCATTAGGACTGATCTGATATCTGTTTTTTTGAGCTTTTAAGTCTCACATTTTCCAGCTGTTTTCTGCAACCGTGAGAGCCCGAAAATGAGTGCTCTTAAAAATTGTACAAAAATTAAAGGGGAGCTTTGTATGTTATAACATGACTCCAGGAACAGGGGATTTAAGAAAAATATCAAATATTTGGAGACTGACTTTACTGTATTTCAATACACTAGACAGTAAAAAACAAGACTTCTTCCCGACTCAACTCATCTCTGCCACCTGGTGGAAACATTCCCCTTTGAAAATTAGACCTTTTTTTAAAAAATACTTCCTCTTCAGATACAGACAGACACATATTTATCTAGATCGACAGTCCCGCAGGACACAGAGAGAAAGAGAGGAGTGTGTATAGAGACAGATGGATCCATCAATCCCCAGACACGTCTACCAATCTGTTCTTCCATCCCCAAATACATCTATGGATTGATCCATCGCACCAGTCCTTCGGTCCGTACACT
>ML677429.1:24828-41213 GCA_007922305.1 Dermatemys mawii
GGCGGGAAAAAACGTTGGGGGGGGGCTGAAAAACGTTGGGGGGCTGGAAAAAGGCGGGAAAAACCGTTGGGGTGGGAAAAGGAGGGAAAAACTATTTGAGGGGCTGGAAAAAGGCAGGAAAATCTTGGGGGGCCTGGAAAAACTTTTTTTGGGGGCTGGAAAAAGGCGGGAAAATCCTTGCGGGGGGAAATGAGGGAAGTGAGGGGGTATTGATGGGGCAATGGGCACCATGGAAGGGGATTAATGAGGAGGCTGGAAAAAGGATGGAAAATATCGCGGGGGGTGGGGGCTAGAGAAAAACATGGAGGGGCTGGGAAAAGGCAGGAAAACCCACTTGTGTAAACGGGGGCAGACCCTGGCAGTGAAGCTGACAAAGCAAGGCAGGGGCAGAACTGAGGATTGAACCCAGGCGTCCTGGCTCCCAGCCCCCCCTGCTCTAACCCACCAGCCCCCCTCTCCTCCCAGAGCTGGGGAGAGAACCCAGGAGTCCTGGCTCCCAGACCCCCCTGCTCTAACCCACCAGCCCCCACTCCCCTCCCAGAGCTGGGGAGAGAACCCAGGAGTCCTGGCTCCCAGACCCCCATGCTCTAACCCACCAGTCCCCCACTCCCCTCCCAGAGCCAGGGACAGAACCCAGGAGTCCTGAGTCTCACCCCTTGCTTGCAAGTATCCTGTTCAACACCTGATCCTCTTCCACAAATGTAGCCGCAGCTCCTAACCTCTGCCTAGTCTTGACTTTTTAGAAAGGAGAGGCCTGCGTCTCCAGCGAGCCAGGTTCAAGTCTCATCTCTGCCACCGAATCCCCGCCCAACCTTGGTCAAGTCACTTAATTCCCGCGCTGCCGTTCCACCCTGTGTAAAAACGACGTGCTTACAAGATCAGACCCGGCGCTCCAGACCACGCCACGGCCGAACAATTGCTGACGTCCTCATTTGGGCCCCCTGAAACCTGAGTTTGTACTGGCTTCGCTGCTGCTTTTTATGTAGCCTGGTACATAGGCAAGTATCTGGAGGAGTTGATGTACCCCCCGGAAAACCACCGTGTCAGGGAATTGGGGTTAGTCACGCCCCCTTCTAGCCACCTGCAGTCAAGCAAGACTATGCACTAAACAGGCCCTGTTTTTCACAGCGGGCGTGCGACGCACGAGGAAAACGCCAGAGGGCCCCGGATGAAAGGGAAACAACCAAAGTGGGAAGATCAAACCTTTGAGCTTCTCCCCCGTGAAATTGTTTTTTGATCTAGCTCTGTAAAAATGCGACTCGTGGAAAAAGCCATAAAGGTCCTAAAGAGGTGGCTTGCTAGAAGCACAGATTTTCTTACTCATCTCATGCTTGCGGCAGGGTTGCTTGGGAGCTGGGGTCCCTTCATTGTTAAAGGCCTCCCCGTGTATTTTCCTCGTCCCCCCCCCAACCCAGCTAGCTTTTGGGGGGACGTGCCCCCCTCCACGCGTAATCCTGGGGCAGACCACCAGGATATGCAGCTTCCCTCTCCTTTCCAGCAGGTTGGGGAGCGCGGCGAACCAGCGTCACGGTGGAAAGTGGCGGCCCGTTGCAAGCGGTTCAGGCTCTCGGCTGACTCAGGCAGTCGGGGTCAGTTTCCCTCCTTGTCCGAGCCGGGGACTCAGACGCTCCGCGGCCGTGTCTGTCGCACTTGGGCGTGTGTCTGTGTGTGTGTGTGATTCCCCCCCAGCCCATGTGTGGCAGAGCTGTGTGACCCGGGGGGGAGTAACCCCATGGCTGGTATGTACGGACCCACAGAAGGTTTGCTGGATCACTTTGAACGGGAAACCAGCGGGACTGGGAAGGGACCAGCAGGCCCCCCGCCCCATGCATTGCCCAACGGGGCCCCCCAACTCTCCCCAGAGGGTCCCCCCGCACCTCCCTCTACATCGCTCAGCAATTGTTCTGCAGGGATTTTTCCCTGGGCATGGCTGAGCAAGGGTCCCTCCCGCCCCGAGCCCCCAGGGATTTTAACCAGACCCCCCCCAAGCATTACACTGCACCCCAGGGACCCCCCAGGCAGTGCAAAGCCCCCCCAGGTGCCCCCCAGGCATTGCAAAGACCCTAGGTGCCTTCCCCAGCATTGCAAGGCCCCCTCAGTGCCCCCTGACATTTCAAGGCCCCCCCAGGCATTGCAAAGCCCCCCAGTGCCCCCTCCAGGCATTGCAAAGCCCCCAGGTTCCTCCCCTGGCATTGCAAAGCCCTCCCAGTGCCTCCCGGCATTGCAAAGCCCCCCCAGTGCCTCCCGGCAGTGCAAAGCCCCCCCAGTGCCCCCTAGGCATTGAAAAGCCCCCCAGTGTCCCCGAAGCTTTGCAAAGCCCCCTCAGTGCCCCCCAAGCATTGCAAAGCTCCCTCAGTGTCCCTCAGGCACTGGAAAGGCCCCCCAGTGCCCCCCAGGCATTGCAAAGGCCCCCACAGGTGTCCCCCTCCAGGCAAGGCGTCGGGGCACCTGGGGGCCCTTTGCAATGCCCGGAGGCCCGGCGTCGGGGCGTCCCGCCGACGGGCCGGGCTGGAGGCGTCCCGGGTTGGTTGGTTAAGTCCGTCTCCATCTGCGTTGTCAATAGATGCCTGCGCAGTGCTGAATTTGCAGGTGAAGGCCCCTTGGGAACGTGTGGAACTCCTCGCCAGAGGATGTTGTGAAGGCCAAGACTACAGCAGGGTTCAAAACACAACTAGATCAGGTCACGGCGGGTCGGTCCATCAATGGCTGTTAGCCAGGACGGGCAGGGATGTAACATCTTGATCCCAGTGTCCCTGGCCTCTGTTCGCCAGTCGCCGGGAGACTCATTTCCAGTTTGTCCTCCAATCCGGATTGGGAATGACGAGCTTGGCCGGCGTCCCCCCAGACGAAGGCAGCGACCTTGTCCCCCAAAATCTCCAGCTGTCTCAGGAACCTGGTCTGGGTTCCCACGTTTCAAATCGATTCGACTTGATCCACATATTGTACCCTAGGTGCGTTTACACTGCGTGTCGTTGATTCGGTGTCAATTCCAAATTCAGGGGGGCGCAACCCCCCCCCCAGGGGGGGGATCTAGGGAAATGCACTTGCCCCTTTAAGGCCCCTCCCAGCTCCCAGGGAGGGGCCAAGGCCCTTTCCCGTCTCGCGACATTCCCAGTGCCCCCCCCCCCGGTGGGAGACCCCGGCCCCAGCCCGGTTATAGGGATGGGGCGCAGGGCCCCCTGGAAGGAAAGGTACGTGGTTGGGGGAGGGGCAAGGCCTGGAGGGGACCCCCCCTTTGCTGGGTAATGCACGGGATGGGGGGGTGCATAGGGGGGAGGGGATCCCCTGGGGGCGGTGCATGGGCCCCCCCCCCCGCCTGAGCAATGTATGGGATGGAGGGTGGTGCATAGGGAGGATGGATCCCCCTGGGGGGGCAGTGTATAGGGGGGAGGAGCCCCCCGCCTGAGCAATGCATGGGATGGGGGGGGATGGGGGGGGGGGGGGCCCCCCCCCCGACTGTGCTATACTTTGTGGGGATCAGGGTGCTCTCTTAGGGGTGTCTGGGGAAAGGAGGGGCGGAGAGGTTTGGGGGACTGGAGTGAGTTGGGGGGGCTTGGCAGGTATTTGCAGGGGAAGGGGGGCAGATTGGGGTGTACCTGTGGGGAGGAGGGGGCCGTGGGTTCGAAAGGCCCAGGGGAGAAAATTGGGTCAGATCCCGGGTGGTCCACACGCTGCCGGGGTGTCGAGAAGGGGAGCTGGCTACGAGGGTGGGGAAAAAGCCGATCAACTTGTTAGGGGCAGAAACTTTGGGGAGTCCTGCCCCCCGGGATCTGTGAGGGCTGGGGGGTCGCTGGGCTGAGTGGGGGTCATAGGTCCGGAAAGCGGGGGGCGGGGGGATTTACAGAGAGGGGGTTTTGGGAACACACAGTTGCGTGGTCACGGATTATTTTTAGAGGTGTGAAGTTGTGTTTTCTTTCTCTCTGTGTCCTCTGATTCACAAAGAGGGAAATGTGTCCTCTAAAGACATTGGTCGTTTGCAATCTTTTTGTTTTCATTTGCAGCCCCCCCATGAAATTTCAAATGGGGGTGCGGCCCCCTTTGGGCATTTTCGCATCCTCTGCGGGCCCCCATGGGTCCCCGGACCACACCGGTAGAGAAAGGTAGAACAGACCCAAGGACTGGAAACAGAAGCTAAGCCAATTCGGGTTGGAAACAGGGCACATATTTTTAATAGGGAGGGTAATTACACGGCTCCGTCGCTTGGGGTCTTTTCATCATGACTCGGCAATGCCTTTTGACCCAAAAAATCCGCTTTCTGGCCTTAAAACTCGGTGAAACTTCGTGCCAGCCGCTAGTTAAAAAACGGTAGCGACTTAACGAATTCTCAACCGCTTCAAATGACAAAAGCGATTTAGCAATTTGAAAAGGGTTGTTGGGGTTTTTTTGATGCCATCCAGCGATCTGATTTTATCAGAAAATACTTTGCGCCCGGCCTCTGAAAATTGAATCGCTTGGAAAGTGTCTTAGAAAACCGACGCGTCTAGAACCCAGCTGCAATTTTAGGCCAATTTCGCGGGATATTAGGAAATTAGGATGCGACGGGTGGGAAATCTCGTAACCGTTGGGCCTGGATTTTACAGGTCGAAGGAGTTTATCTCCACTCTGGAGACGTCCCCTTTAAAACCCCAGAGCGTGCCGGCTTGCTAATTTGCGCGTGTTATTGCGACCTTTGTCTTCTCGGCGTAGGATTGGCTCGAGGTGCAGAAAGGTAATGGGTGTAATTGCAGATAATGACTGATGACGATGTCCTTAGCTTCTGCTGCTCTTTGCATGCTTGGATTCTTCATCAGCCTTCGACTGCAAACACACGCGGCCGGGGGCTGGTTAACAACAGGCCTCCCACTTCCAGACACTTCTGATTACAAGCCGTGGCTTCCAGACCCTGATCTGTTATATACAAGGTTGGTGCGCGTGGAGGGGACAGGTGTCTGAACTGAGCAAGCCAGCTTTTGGGCTGCGCTGGATTTTTACAATTTGGGGGCGCTGCTTTTATTCGTGTTGTGCACTGAGGCATGCCAGTGACGCCCATTTTACAGATGGAGAAACTGAGGCTCGTAGCCAGCCAGGAATTTAAACGTTTACTCTTGATTCTAATGGATCCTTGTCTGTTGGAAATCGTGCCTTTATTCTGAATGCCAGCTACTTCAGAGGTGAGAGGAGAAGAAAAAAATGCATGACTTAATCGCTTTCCGTTCAGGAATTCTCCGGCTCGCTTTCCAATTTCTCAGTAAGCTTTCCTGGGTGGGTTTGTGCTAGTCCGTCCCTTTCCACCCTGACCTTTGCTTACAAGAACACGCCATCAGGTTCGAAACTTGGTTCGTTTCCAAGTCGGATGGGTGAGTTAATACAATGTTGAAACTGACTCTTTCTGTTTCTCTTGCAAAGTGGTTTCGGGTTGACTTTGATTTGTGGCTTTAAGCAAGAGGGCGGGAGGGGCTGGTTTTCCCTGTTTTCTTATCGCCTGGCGTTTTCCGCAGGCGTTCTTGTCTGGTTTACTCTGAGCATGTCTGAGCCTCCTCTAATGACTGGTTTTGAGGCTGCGACAGCTGTTCAAATAACTCCTGCTTTGCCAGAAAACTTCAGGATGGTACGAACAGTGACAACCAACACCTTGATTTAAATCACTAGCCAGAAACCCATGATTAAATGGAGACTTCCTACATTCTTGTTGGTTGTTATAACCTCAGTACATATTCTCCACAACTCAGAGTTAGAGGGAGGTTTCATTTTTAGAAGGTACACACTCCACATTTTTCAACAGTGATTTATTTTGAAAACTTTTCAGATGGGTTTTGCAGCGGTATCAGAAAAGGAGAGATGGTTTGGTTATTTCATTTACCAAAGGTCATCGAAGCAGGTATTTCTGAAGTCATTGGGAGGTGAACGATCTCCAATTCAACAGGTTAATCATTCGTATTTGGAGGATTTTCTTGCCAGGCTGTATTAGGAGAACATCACCAGACAGATATTTCAATTGTTTTATTTAACTAAAACAACAATGTTAAGTATTCGGTATTATTTTTTTTCGACAGCAAACATAATATTTTAACAGAACAAACGTATGTCCCTCACTTCTCACGTTTATCTCCAGACTTTTCTCCTCCCTGTCCAGTTCTAGTTCATCCCCAACAATCTTCTATTCATTGAACGTTTTGAAACTTTGCACTTTTAGACGGAGATAAGGGATTGACTCTGTGTACACAACTTTGCAGATCTGATTTGTTTTAAACAAAATGATTGATTTTTATGTACCCTGACAACCAATGCCTGTAGCCCATCATGGTCACCCGAACAAGATGTCGGATTTGCCGTGGGAAGCGTATTTCCCAAATCCGTAATGACATACGGTATTCGCATGGTGGTCTTCTGAGCGTGTCCCGTTTATGTGCCAGGTGGAAATTTCCAAAGACCCTCTGCGTTCATAGAGTCAAAGGTACAGTTGTGTTCCTCTCATCTGACCGCCTGTATAAAGCAAGGGCAGTTTGAATTGTCTAGCTTCGATTTCCAGCCACTGGTCTTGTTAGGGCTTCTTCAGTCTAGCAGAGAAAGATCTAAGCCATGTGCCTGTGGTCATGCCTAGCTGTATTGGTCCGGCCTAGCTACTCTAGTACAAAATCTGCCTGCTGACCGGGCCTTAACAGACAGTAGAGAGAAAGGAAGGCTTGTTAACATAGAGGGAAACCGAGGCACACACCGCGATGACGTGATTTGCCCAAGGACAGATGGGGAGTCTGGGGCGGGCAGAGCTGGGGATTCAAACCCAGATCTCTTGAATCCCGGTGCTCTGCGCCCACGATGACCATTTGTTTGCTGTTTCGAGCTGGGTTGGCTGCTCGCTCGCTGTGGGAGTGATCGGCAGCTGGTTCACGAGAGCAGATTTTTGCAGAAGTCGAAGCCGGCGGCCGGCTTTCGCGGCTTGACTTTGCACAAGTTAAAGTGCTACCCCGTGACTCTCCCAAAGAAGGGAAAGGACGCGGTTGCTTTTGCTGGCTGTCTTTCAAAATGTGGGGTGCCTGCCCCCTGCACACGCCCACCCTGTGTACCAACCCAAAACTCCTTCCGGGGAGCACAGTCTTCCCATCTTCTCGGAGACCCCTCCTTGCCTGGCGAGACGGGGCAGTTTCGTAATGCTTATCACCCGTCTGCTCCGTGCCGGCGCCCCGACCTCCCTGCTGGGGTTTCGCAAAACTTTGATTCCCCTGCTTTGCCGTTTCTCCCCTCCCCCAGATATCGCCAGGACAGCTACGTGCTTCGTTTTCAGAGGGCCTGAAAGCCGCCATCTATAATTAACGGTGTTGATGCGTCGGGTCGTCGTTAAGCTTTGGAGTTGTTCTGGGGGTTCTCGTCTGGCCGCCGAGCGAGGATTAAAGGCAGGAGGTGGATTCCAAAGCCTCCTACACCTCTGATGGGTGACGGTCCCCGTGTGCACTCAGATTTTGTGGTCTCTGCTGGAACGCAAGTTGCTTAAAGCCGCGTTGTTACTGTGAGGCGCCGAATCTCGTTTGCCGTAGCCCGAGGCACGGCCCCGCATCCCGTGTAGTAGAAAGAGAGGCCCTGTGCCATGGAGTTTCCAGTCAAAGGGGCAAACGACGGGACTGCATTTGGTCACCATGATGGGCCAGGGTCTCCGCTCCAGTGTTTGGTGGTGTCTGGAGGTGGTAGATTTGCAGATACGTTTGTCTCTCCGAGTTGCTCCCCAGAATTGTAGGACTGGAAGATGGCCACTAACCCAGACAGGCTTACGTGATGGGGACTTCTTGTTGCAAAGCATCTGCCTCCTTGGTTTGAAGATCGGCTCCTACTTTCCGGACAGGATTTAGAAGGGCACAAAATGATTTTGTGACTTTTTTGGTGGGGGGGTTATTTCTCCGCCATCCCTCGGCGCAGCAATCGTGAAACACGGCGGATAATTGGAGGAAGACGCAGACAGGCCAGGGAACGAAGCTGAAGCAGCAAATGTTTGAAACACCTGATCTCACGGCTGCAGAGGTGGGTGATCGGTGGGAATCTGCCCAGGCCGCTCCGGTGTGCAGGGAGCTGAAAAGAAAGCAAATTCCCAGCAGAATTGAGGATTTTGTATTTTTTTCTACGAGAGGAGAGAGCTTAGAGGCCTGGGCCGGCCTTCCGCTGATTTCAGGTGTTGCACCAGAGAGATTTTTAAGGCCGGAAGGGGACTGTCGGGGTTGTCAGGGGGCGAGATTTTCAAAAGAGCCGAAGTCACTTTTGAAAATGGGACTTCGGTTCCTAAGTCAGTCAGGGAAATTTTCACGGGCAAGGGAATTTCAACTTAAGTGTCGAGCCCGTAACGTCTGGTCGAGCTACAGGACGCATTTTAGAAAGAGATCTAGTCTTGACTAGAAAGACCGGGTAAGAGCATACGTGTTGGAAAGTCTTCCACATCTTGGTAAGCCTTGCATGGAGGATCGGAGGCTGACCTGGGCACAGAACCCCGGCGTCTGGCCCTCGCCGCTACCCCCAGGTCACTCCTTGAAAAGCCAGATTCGGGACGGAGGAAATTTGGGGTTCGGGGCCCAGCTTTGGCGCAGTCTTCCTGCGTGAGCGTGTGGTGTGTTCTCACGCTGTGCCTCAGTTTCCCTCCCCGCGTCTTGCCTCAGTTTCTCCCCTGTGTATAAAATGGCACTAGCTAGCGCAAAGTGGCCCCCAAACGCCGTTAGGGCCCCAATCAACGGACTGGTGGGGCTGACGGACTCCTCTGTTTTTGTTCCGATCCCTGCTGCTGCCGGAGGAAACCAACTCCCCTGTTTTCCGCCGGGGAAGCCGGCTTTTCCTGTGGGGCCACGCCCTGTTTCACTCCTGTCTCATCCCTGCGTGCGCGCAAGGGAAAGCTCCAGGCTTCTCCGTAAGCGTTGCGAGGCTGGAAGGAGAGAGCCGGAAGCAGCGATGGGGGGTTATTGTGTTTTTAAGGCCAGAAGCCGTCGTCGTAATTATCCGCCCTGATTCTCTTCTGTTTTGGGGAATACGAATCGTGAGCTGGGTGCACGAATCGAAGGAGCGTGCGAGTCACGCCAGAGGTCCCTCGGCTTCTCGTCTACAAATAACGTCCCGCGCGAAACGTGTGTGTAAGGGGGGAATTGAGGCGCTCCTGTCTGGGCCGCCCGACAGACGCTTTACGATGCCGTTGTTTGCTCTAGGAAGAAAGGACTTTGCCTGTGTGCTCGCTAGGCGATGACCCCACAACGCCCGGCCGTTTGTCTTTGCAGCCCATGGCCAGATCGGGCTCCCCGCTCCCCACCTCGTAAATTAAAACCTTCGCAATGCAGAAACTTTTTTGGGGGCATTTAAACGAAACGCAGGCAGGCGGAGCAGCTTTTGATTTAGGATTTAAGCGTCTGTCGCCCTCCGAAGTAGGCCTGAGCCAGGCTCTTCACGTGGGAGTCTGTTTATCCCCGGGCTCCATCGCTCCCCCCATTCCCAGCGCCGTGGGAGTGTCGTCCTTGCAAATTGGCGAGCGGCGTCCTTTAGGGGATGTCTGGCATTCTTGAGATTTTTAAGGCTGGAAGGGACCATGTAGCCTGACCCCCTGTAAATATGGGCACAGAAGAGCTGCCAAACTGCGTCAGACCATGGTCTGCCTTGCCCAGCACCCTCGGTCTGACAGTGGCCTGTCCCAGAACGTCCAGGAAAGTGTGTGATACCCCCTTGTTGTCCTCTCCTGGCTTCAGGGAGTCAGAGGTCTCGTGTTGCACTGAGTATGTGCCTATTGTGGCTACCTGTCCTTCCTGAGCGTATCAAGTTCCCTTTTGGATGCCACAACATCCCCCGGCGAGGAGTTCCACAGGTTACTTGTGCGTTGTGTGACAAAGCACGTCCCCTTGTTTGTATTAAACCTGCCCCCTGTGAATTCCCCCAGGTGACCCCTTGCTTTTGTGTCGTGTGAAAGGATAAAATAACGTTTCTCGTTTTGCTTTTTCCACCTCCTTTTTAGGAGTTCATAGACCTCTCTCATGTCCCCCTTAACGGAGGCTGTTCAGCATGGTAAGGAGACCATCTCTTTAGTCCCTCCTCGTGCGGAAACCATTTGACTCCCAGTGGGTGCTTGGAGGACCCTGCTTTATGTGTGTCTCCATTGTAAAAACTGACCACTTTATTCCTGCCCTTTCTTTCCTATCTTGCAACCAGTTCGTGATCCGTGAGAGATGGCCACTCTCTACTTGAACAGAAAAACCCCAAGCCCACAGCAGTGAATCGCAGACCTTTAGTTAGTTGACAAAAGGCTTCTAAAATGATGCATCTAAGGTTGTTAAAATTTTCCCCTCCATTTTATTATTTTTTTTATCATTTTGATGGATAATATCAATGTTTATTTTTAAGGTCCCCCCCCCCCGATTTTTATCCATTTAAAATTTGACATGTATACAAAATAATGGGGTTTTAAGCATTTCTGACGATCTGTGTTGATTTTAAATTTGCATAGTCATGAGAAATTACAGGACAGGTCGGACGACTGTCCGCAGCGGTAGACACTGATATTCAGAAAGTTACAGCTTTATAACCCAACGCAAAACGTCAGCATCACACGTCAAACCTCCTCAAATCAAACGGCCGGGCTCTGATTCTGCCTAGGTGGAAATTTCAGATATGATGGATGGGGAATTTTTCCCCCCACTTTGGGATTATCTGGTATAACGACTGGTCAGAAAAATGCAGAGATAATTATACTGGTACAAATCCACTTTGCAGGCCAGGCCTTGGTTGAAAAATCGCAGTTTGCACATGGTCAGTAGAGACAGCGTAGCGTTTAGCAGCTAAATTCTAGCCCAGCTCAAGGGAGGGGAGAGCTCAGTGGTTTGGGCGTTGGCCTGCTAAACCCAGGGTTGTGAGTTCAATCCTTGTGGGGGCCATTTAGGGATATGGGGCAAAAATTGATGAGCTGATTTAGTTGGGGTTGGTCCTGTTTTGAGCAGGGGGTTGGACTAGATCTCCTGAGGTCCCTTCCAATCCTGATGATCTGTGATTCTATAACGCCATCTTCAGACCAGTTATTTTGCAGATAAAGACTTGCCCGTGTTCTTGCCTTAAAGCCCGTTCTCCTGGAGGCGAGTGTGTGTGACTTGAAAAACAAGGGGCGTCGAAGTTCAGGATACACCGATTTGCTGGGCTTAATAACTGTACTGAAGCGGCATTGAATTGGTGGGTCGTTAAAAAGACTGTCGACGTCTTGCTGGTTTCCAGGAGCTGGGTTGGAAGGGAAGGAATTCACGTCTACACCGTAACTCACCGCGGGATGCTTGCAACGGGGCGGTCAGAGGTGAAAGACCTTTGCAGGGTGTTGTGGGGAACGGCTGGAGGCTAAAGCTACATTTGCATTAAACTGATTGGAAGATGGCTCTAAATATATCTATTTAGCTGTGCGAGCCACGTGAGGGTGCAGTGTGTTTTCTCTCCCCTCCCCGTGCTTTGCCGGGAACAGCTGAAAACTTATTTTTAGTTCTGCTAGATGGCCTCGCTCCTCCGGCCGGCTAATGATTTTCCTCTCCCTTCGCTGGGCCGCGGGGAAGCCCTTGGAGTCCCCTTCAGCCGGGCAACTCAGCTTTGTGTTCAGGGGGCTTGGAACCGCAGAGGAGATTTTACAATATAATCCCAGCTGTGATTGCTGACTTCTTCACTTGGCCGGCTCCGAGGTAGCACCGGCCTTCACTGCGGGGGGGGGGCGGCGGCGTTGTGGGGGGAGGCGTTCTTAACTTACATGAGCTAAAATCCCAGGAAAGGCCCAGGTACCGTGTGGTTTTCACCCTTGGGTTTTACTTCATCTTGGCTACCACCAGTTACGAATGCACCTTTATTCCCCCCACCCCCCGAAGACACGACCTAAAGGAGACCGGGTCAAGGTAAGAGCCCCAAATATCGGGCCTGTCCCTATAAAATCGGGACGTCTGGTCCCCCCAGGACATAGGCCTCAGTGGAATCGCAATTCGAACTGACTTTGGCATTTCTCCAGCTTGCTGCTCGCGGGCTGTTGATCCGAAGCTGAGCTGAGCGTCCCAGTTCCCTGTAACTCGAGGAATCTGCCACTTCCGTTTTATTGCAGGCTGGTTGGGGCAGGGACCGTCTCTGTGGTCCGTGTTTGTACAGCACCGAGCACTGAGGGACGCTGGGCTGTGGCGGGGGCTCCCAGTTGCCTTTGCAATACAGACCACCCTTGTTCTTCGTGCCCGCCGGGACGGTGCATCGGCCTCTTCTGGTACCCGGGGCTCCTGCCACCGGAAGTTCCTCTCCCCGCACATTGTGTGTGTCACTAGGGGGCACTCTCCCCTGTTTCCTGGTCTCCAGTAATGCCCGGGGCAGAGTGCAGACCCCACTGGGGCCAGGTGAATCATGGGATTATGCCGGTCCGGTTCCCGCAGCCGGCAGATGTTTTTGCTCAAAAGGAGGGTACTGGCCATAGCTGCCGGGGATTTATCACCCCACCCCTCCAGTTTACAGGTGGGGAAACTGAGGCAAAGAGCGGAAGAGATGAAGACCACAGGAAAATCTGAAGCCGTTGTATAAATCCGTGGTGAGGGCTCATTTTGAATCCAGGCTCCGAAAGGCTGGGGGCAGAATTAGAAGAGGGCGTTCGGAGACGAGCGATGAAAGCGTGACAAGAATGGGGTTTGCTTGCTCCGGGAAGGGGGCGTCGTCTATAAGATGATAACCGGGCGAGACGCTCCTGTTCTACCGTCTGTTTCCCCTGCCTCGTGGCACAAGAATTGGGGGTAGTGGATGAAACTGAAAAGCTGGTACATTCAGCACAGATCAAAGGAAACACTTTCCCCCGTTGTCCTGTGGAACTAACCGCTGCTGGATTTTGTTGAGTCTGGAAATTTGGCAAGGGAGACCGTTAACCCCTTGGGGAATTCTAGTCGCTTGTTCAGAGCTGGGAACCGAGTCCAAGGGCCCCAGTGCCAACCTCACATCCGACATCCTTGCCCCTCCAGCCGCTGTCCCCTTGTTCAGCATCCCCGCCCTGCCGGCCAGCGCTTGAAGGGATAAAGACTTCATTATTCCCACTCCTTTCTGTGCTGGGACCCCGGAGGTCACGCCTGAAGATTGCTACCGGGGCAGAGCAAGGGAGGGATGGAGTCAGTGGAAGTCAAACAGCTGGAGGTTAACTGCAGAGGGAATTCCTCGTCGCTACCCAGTCTGTTCCCCCTCCCGCCCTGCTCTGAACGTCGCACGTGGCCCTGACCCTTTGTTTCGCCTCACACAAACGTGGATGAAACGCCTTGTGTGTCACCGCCTGGGGAGCTTGAGGAAAGGCCGAAGCAGAGGACGGGGGGAATTGGTGTCAGCAGTGGGATTAGGAGCCAGCTATTTCCAGGCCCCATGTGAAGGCAGGACACACGTCTGCCTTTTCCTCCCAGTAGCTTCGCTTGGGGTAGGCTGCAGGATTTCCCTAAGGGGATCCCTTTGGCCCTGGGATCCTTCACAGACCATGGGGTCATCAAGGATTTATCTTCCTTGCTCCAGTGCCCCCGGCTGACACGCTGGCCACCTTCAGCCTTTGGGGGTGATCATGGTAACCTCAGGAGTTTTAACAGCTGGGAGGGGTGGGGGGGCTGGTGTGTCAGAGCAGGGGGAGCTGGAAGCCAGGACTCCTGGGTTCTCTCCCCGGCTGTGGGTTGGTAAGAGGGATACCTCAGGAACCGGGCGTTGTGAGCCACGGCGAGGGGCGTCCCATCAGCGGGAACCCGCTCTCCTTTGATTCTCTCTTATTTCCGCGGGGCCCTTATGGGGCTGGGTTTCCTGTGCGGCAGACACAGCTCCATTGTCTAGCTTGCTCTGCCCCCCCTCCCCCCCCAGTCTCCTGCTGCTGCCGAGGGGCAGGGCTGGCCTGGCTGCGAATGTTTTTGGGGATGGGGTGGGAGCGTCCCCTTCCTTGGTATCGTGGCTGTGAATTTAAGGCCTGGTTCGAACTCTGTACAAACGGGCCTTGCCTAGCTCCTTCCTGTCCCGGCTCCCCCGCGATGACCATCCCTTGGCACTTTTATCAGCGGCCCTCCAAGCGCTTGACCAAAAAAAAGGTGGTGGTGTTTAGGTGGGGAAACTGAGGCACGGCAAGGGGGAAGGTCGCTCGTGCAAGGTCCCTGAGCTCATCAGTTTGCACGAGGGCACCCTCCCAGTCCCGGCGTGGGGAGAGCCGGCGGCCTTGTGACGTTGAGTGTGATCGCTTGGGTAACGTTTTGCGTCTCGTCTCTTCCTCTCGCTCGCAGGGCGGCCCCTTGATCTCCCCCCGGCAGGCGCGGAGGGTCGTGGGAGAGCTGCCATGGCCGGCGCCTCCGTCAAAGTGGCCGTGAGGGTCCGGCCCTTCAACTCCCGGGAAATCAGCCGGGACGCTAAATGCGTGATCCAGATGCAAGGAAAGACCACCTGTAAGTACCCCCTGCGCCTTGGGAGGGAGGGTCGGACTCACTGCGGGACCGGGGTCGGGGGTCGGGCTCCCGTTCGGGGTGGGGCTGAGTTTGTCCCCAGGTGGCCTCGCAAGGCACTGTCTGTCTGGTTATACCGGCCTGGGCACAGCCTCGGGTGTATGTTAGAGCCGCCCTCGGGCTGCTCCCACCTGCCCAGTTCACTGTGGGCCCGGGGAAGCTGGGACTGAAAACCCACAGGGCGGTGGGCTTCGGATCCCCTATACCAAAGGGGGAGATTGGAGTTGGGCTGGGCTTTAAATCCTTGTACCGGGCAGTGTAGGGTTAATTTTGGGGTGGCTGGGAGCCTAGGGGTAACCCCCAGGTAGATGGGGGGCGGGGGCCTTGGTACAGTCCCAGCCATGCCGGTAGGAGAGAGCAAAGCTGGCAGCGCCACCCCCAAGGACCATAAATCAGCCAGGAGATGGCGCTGCTGCGTAGTGGTATAAATTCCCCATGTGCGAACAAGTGTTAAGTGCTTGGAGACACACTGGACCATTGCTAGGGGGCTGCTGGGGTGGCTTGTTTTTTTTCAGTGCAAGTTATATGGCAGGATCCGTCGCGAGCGGCGTGAGCGTTCGCTTCCCGCGCCGATCTCTCCGCCAGCCAGGCTCCGATCTTGAGCCGCGGGATTGGCTAGCCCGCCCCCGAGCTCTCCCGAATTAAGTCCTGGGTGAATTAGTGTTTCGGAAGGTCCCAACCCCAAATAATTCCCAGTCCTTACAAAGACAAAATGGCTGTCCCAGAAATTCGCTGTCTCGGGCCATACAGGAGTTCAGACTTAGCTAGTTCCCTCTGGCCTCAGGGTCTCTCGCGTCTCCCCATGGGAGGGAAACTGAGGCCCAGAGATGCAGGGTCCGTGGCAGAGCGTAAGGTTTAAGTTTGAAGTCCACATGACAGGCTGAACTAAAAAATAATTAATTGGGGGGATTTTTTTTAATTAGCCTTTCCGAGGGAGACACTTCCGAGCTTTGTTTTGCCCTTGTGACAACTACAGACTCACGATCCCTTTGCTAAAAGGGAAGCAGAGACCGCCCTGTAATTCCCATGGCTCCAGCAGCTGGGGCTTTACCAACACAAGGATGGGACTAAGAAGACAGGGAAGATGGAAAGGGTGCGGGAGGGAGTGGATTTCTGTCAGGCCTAGCATGGAGGGGAGACCGGAGATTTTTAACCCCTCAGCCCCCACTCCCCTCCCGGAACTGAGGAGAGAACCCAGGAGTCCTGGCTCCCAGCCCCCGCTGCTCCAGCCCCCCAGCCCCCCACTCCCCTCCCTGGGAGCTCACGCTCCGTTTGTGGTCTGTAAAACCATTTGCGAGGTGGGAGGAGGCTAACGGGGCCGTGCCTGCGCGTCCGGCCCTGCTCTCGGCCAGCGAGTTTGTGCGTCAGCGGAAGCGGGTTTCCGAACCCCACAGGCTCGCTTGGTAGGGTTTCTTGCCGTGCTGGGAGCTGGCTTGGGGCTGTGGGGTGGGCTGATGGCCCCCTGAGCTGGGCAGAAGGGTCCAGGAGACCAGCAAGCACCCCCCAGCCCTTCCCAGCAATGGGTTCAGGCTCTCTGCAAACTCAGGCAGGGGCGGGCCCCGTTGTCACACTTCTCCCAACCGCAAGGGCTTAGACACGGTTCACTGGCCGAGGGGAGCCACCTCGGAGCACCCGTCCCGGGGCTGGCAGGACCAGCTGCCGCGAGCCTGGCGGGCGGCTAAATATAGCCGGGATGTTATGGCCCTGGGAGCTGCCAAGACGTCACTCAGCTGGGCCGGGAGCGGGGAGGCCTTTTAAAGGCAGCCGAGTGTGGGCAGGAGAGCTGGGGCCCACCCTGCTTAAAAGGGGGATGCCGGGGTCTGTCCCTGGTTCCCCTGACCCCCCCTTGGATCCTCACCCCCGTCCTCAGTTTCCAGCTCCCCCTGCTCTAACCCCCCAGCCCCCACTGCCCTCCCAGAGCCAGGGAGAGAACCCAGGAGTCCTGGCTCCCAGCCC
>ML677429.1:163625-177370 GCA_007922305.1 Dermatemys mawii
CCCCCGGGCGCCAGGCAGGGCAATAATCGGTAGCTTTTATTTATATGATAGAATCAACATCTGTCAAGATAAAACTCCACGTCACACATGGGGGGGGGTGCCCCACACAGCCCCCACCCCCCAGCTCGGGGGGGAGGGGGAACCAGCATGGGGATCACACAGGCTTTGTCTCTGCCTGGCAGCGCTGCCCCCCCTTTTACAGCAGAGGGGAAACTGAGGCAGCAGCTGCCCTCCCCCCCTGCTGCAGAGATGAGTGTGGGGGGGAATTGGAGGGGAGCTTGGACAGCTGATGGAGGGGGAAGCAGACTGTTCCCCCCTCCCCCCCATCTCTGCTCTAGCCTCCCCCCAGCCCAGTGCTGAAGTGCACTGGGCTCCAACTGGGGACAGGGTGGGGGGCTGGAGGGGAGCCCCACCTTTCTTTCCTCACCCCCCTCCCCAAGAACTGTAGCCCCCCCCCTCCCCCACACACACGCAGGTCTCTCCACGCTGCAGCGCTAAGCAGTGTCCAGCAGGGGGCAGCCCCTCTCACTCAGCATTTCGGTGAACCGGGGGGAGGAGGGAGTGTCCAGCAGCCGCCAATCTCAGGGCACGGCGCCCGGTCCTGCCCGCCCCCGGGTCCGATGGGCTCAGCCCAGCTGTCCTCCAATGCAAAGAAAAACACAGGGGGGCTCCGGTCCCACACGCGGCCGCTTCTCCCTCAGTGGGCGGCAGGGGCACCCTTGTGAAGGAGATAGATGGGGCGCTGGAAGCCTGTGGGCAGAGGGGGGGGCAGCAGGTTAGAACCCTGTTTCCCCCCACATACCCTGGTAACGTTTCCATGGGACTGGAAGTAACAACCCCCTCCCAGAGAGCGGATATAAGGAGCTGGGGAATCCCCATCTGCATGCGGACTAGGAATCCTCGTTACTGGAGGCTCGTTAAGTTGGTCTGTTTCACAGGGGTCAGCTACTGATTCTTTTCTGACCTGCCTTACACTTTTGGCTTCCACAACATCCCCTAGCAAGGAGTTCCCCAGGTTAACGGTGCGTGCTGAAGAAGTGGGGAAGCGTCCGTTTGCACAGGATTTCAGGGGAACATTTTGAAACTCTCTGAAATCCAGGGAACCACTTTGTTTCGACTCTGAGACTGGGCCTGTAAATAGCAAACGGCCCCGTAATGACGCACCGAGACAAGTTACTGTCCGGTAGTTCGGCCTGACACCGATCGGTCACCGATGTCGTCCGCCGTGTCCACAAACCAACCCAAAACCTATTTCCAGGGCTAACGGACTTTGACGGCTAGGCCAGGGAAGGAAAATCCAGTGACTTTGGCATTAGCCTCCTTACAAAGGCACTAGCCGCCGGCCGGAAGGGTTGGCGGAAGGATACTGACGGGGTGTATTTTGACATAGGACATTGACCAGTTGTGTCATAAATCTGTCGCTTTTGGACTCAGCATCTATGGTCATTAAATCCTTGTCCCCAAATTCCCCACAACCGCCAACACGGAAATCTATCAAAATGGGGGGAAAATGCTACACACACACACACCCCGTGCAACAGTGCAAATGTAACAATAGGTGAACACCAGAAAGGAACCTCACTGTCCCTGAAATACAACTCCAGTTCTGCCCAGCCAGAGGAGGAGAATTTAAATATTAAACGAACCTTTGACTCCTTGCGTTATCTGACCTAGGACCGCCCCACATTCAGCGTTTCCCGCGGGTAACCCCACGACCCGCTTCTCCAAGCCTTTGGCATTTTCTCCTTTCCACATTTCACTTTTTTGCCCCCATTTTGTGGCCTTTCCCCACCGGTCGCCTGCAATGGGCTTATCGGCCCGGCGGCAGTTTGCCAGCAGGCCGGGCCGGCCGCCGAGGGACCCCGCCCCAGAGCCCCCGCACTCACCTCGGGAGCTGTTGTAGGGCCGGGCCACCAGCTCGCAGCTGGAGAAGCCCACCTCCGGGGAGGTCAGGTAGGTGGGGAACTGCTCCGGTTTCAGCTTGATGCGGTAGTAGTTTCTGTAGATGGTTTCCTGGGGAGGGGAGAGAGGTGTCAGGCGTGGGGGGGCTCCCGTGGTCCCCCCCCCCCCCCCCCGGACCCCAGCGCTCACCGTCAGGGTCTTGCGCTTGCCGTAGGAGGACCAGGGCTGGGGCTCCAGGAGCAGGAGCCCGCCGGGCCGCAGGTGCCGGTAGATGCGCTTGAAGAGCCGCCTCAGCCCGTCGTCCCCCCAGTTGAGATGCACCCACTTGGTGAGGCTGAGGCAGAGCACGACGTCGAACTCGGCGCCCTGCGTCTCCAGCAGCTCGTCCCGCTCCAGCACGTAGTTCCCCTGTGGGCACCGGAGGAGTGAGCCGGACCCAGCGCGGGCTGGGAGAACCCAGGCGTCCGGGCTCCTGCCCCCACCCCCACTCCACTCCAGAACCCAGGCGTCCGGGCTCCTGCCCCCACCCCCACTCCACTCCCTGGGGAGAGAACTCAGGCATCTGAGCTCCTGCTGCCTCCCCCCCGCACCAGCCGCACAGTTCTGACCCACCAGCCCCCACTCCACTCCCTGGGGAGAGAACCCAGGCGTCTGGGTTTCCGGCCCCCTCTGCTCTGACCCACCAGCCCCCACTCACCTCCCAGAGCTGGGAGAGAACCCAGGAGTCCTGGATGCCCACCCCGCCCTGCTCTGACCCACCAACCCCCATTCCCCTCCCAGAGCCGGGAGAGAACTCAGGAGTCCTGGCTGCCAGCCCTAAGGGCACACCCCATAGATCAACCCCACCCTCCACATGTTCCAGACAGATTGGGGGCCCTCCCACACGGCCCCCACCCCCGGAGCCCTCCGCAGCCTCCCAGACCCCTCCCGCCACTGCTCCAGGGCCCCCCAGCACTCGGCTCCCCCTCAACTATCAGGGATCCCACAATACCACAGAGCCCCCAGAACTCAAGGGGCCCCCTCCACCACAGCGCCCCTAGAGGTCACGATCAGGATGCCCTGACCATCACGCCCAGCTCAGACCCACACCCTCCCCACCAAATCTTCCCATCCAAAGAACGGGGAGGGGAAACTGAGGCAGGGAGATACACCTCTGAGTCTCAAACCCCAGGCAACTGGCCGACACCTGGGATTGGACCTCACTTCGGGGCAGCCCCCACGACCCAGCCCCACAGGTCCCCCCACCCCACCCTGGGCTCGCTGGGCCTGGGAGAAGCCCCCTCGAACTCAATTCTTCCATTTGAGCCAAGCCATGGCCATGGCCATCTCTGACTAAATACAGGCTGGTCCGTCTCCTTGCTCGTGACACCCAGATCCCTCTTCACGGGGCATGGAGTCCAGCCTGGGACCCGGGCCGCGCCCCCTGGGCTCGCGGGGTCAGACCCTCTTTTCCGCAGGTTCCCCGGTTCCTGCCACATCACACCTTCCCCCAGGTTATCAGCCCTGGGGGGTGTAAATACTGACTACCCTCCATGCCGGGGTGTGTGGGGGGGTCTACACGAATCTCCCAGGAGTTCAGCATGTGACCCATTTCTCTCTCTAGCTTCTTGGCTGCGTTAGTCAATGACCGACTGGGTGATCCCGGTTGCTGCGCCTCTGTGCCTCAGTTTCCCCTCCCACCCGGTGGGGATTTATATGGCGGCTGTCTGGTGGTGGGTCTGGGCAGTGGTTGGCACAATGGGGGTGAGGATCTGGGGGAGGAAAAGCAATCCGGTGGCACATGGGGGGTCCGTGATCATGGTCAGGGGGCCCTAATGTCAGTTGGGGGAACGGGGTGCTAATGGTCACCCACATGGGATCCTTACCCCTCCAGCATGGGGCCAGAGCGGGTGGGTGGCGTAAGTCAGAGTCTGGACAAGGGCCCAGAAATTCACCCACCCTCATGCTCCCTGCCTGAGCCTCAGGTGGTGGAAGGGGTCAGGCATCTTTTCCACTACAGGTTCCGGCAGGCCGCACGGCCTGCTGGGAGTCGTAGTTCCGTGCTAGGCCTGCGCTGGAATCCACGCGAGCGACAGGCCGGGGGAGTCCAGGCATCAAACCTGCCAACGGGGCCAGGAAGAAAACCCAGGAGTCCTGACTCCTCTGCCTCCGGCTGCTAGGCTGGAGATCCCCCCCGTGACGCATGTCTAGTTCTCCACCCCTTCAGGGGCAGATCTCAAAGCCCACACGCACACGGAGGCTCGAAAAGGATCATGAGAGGATTTCCCGTCCTCACGTCCTTCTGAGACTCCACCGAGCCAAGCTCCTTTACGCCCTTAAGCCTCACGCAAGGTTCGCCATTGGACAGCAGGGAAACCGAGGCACGGAGACTAGGAACCGGATAGAAGCCAGAAACGTAACCCCCGGAAATGGACCAATTCTGCCACACGCCTCGCCCTCATCTAAAAGGAATCAGGGAAACCTAGGACGCAGCCTTCTTGTACCCATCCCAAGGGACTGAGGCTGCGCTCCAGGGAGAGACCCTCCTTAGCCGTCTCGGGGCCTTCAATTTCCCAGCCCCACAGGGCCGAAGGCGGAGGTGAAAACCCAACCCAGCCACCCTCCCGGCCAATCTCCAGATGGGAATAGCCTAAAATAAGGCCGGGTCTGCGAGCGTGTCTCCTCTGCTTTCTGGAGCCGGCCCACCGGCTCCAAACGGCATCCTTCCCCGGTTAACGGCTCTGTCCCCAAGAGCTGGGTTCAGACATGGCTGGGCACCGGTCACCAGCTGATCCCAAGAGCACCTGCCTCCTAGAGCACAACAGGGGCCAGCCCATTTCGGGGAAACCGAGGCAGAGATGAACCAAACTGATCAAGGTCACAGACGCCCCCCGCCACCACCGCAAGCTCTGTGCGCTCCTGCTTCCGGCGGGGGATTCGGACTCTGAGGGGGTGGACAACATGGCTGCCCCTCGCCCAAGGGGCTCCCATGGAACAAGCCAGAAGACCTCTAGGGAAGCCTCCCCAAGCTACGTAACTGTCCTGTCATTGCGCCGGTCCCCTGAGCGCAGGGGAAGCCTGCCCCCCCCGCCCCTCCCAGCAAGACCGAGTCGCTCCCCCTGAATCAGACCCCCAAGAAGCTATTCCAGCAGGATCCACCCACCCTCTCACCTGGACCCCCAGCCACGACCAGCCCGTCCCACTAAGCCACTGGCCGGCCTAGGAGAGGAGGGATTTACCGTCCTCTTACGGGATGGGAGGGTTCCTCCTGCTGAACACCAGCCCCTCCCCCAGGCCTTTAGGGGGCGTGTCTGGTGCCACAAGGCTGTTGTGTGACCTCCCACCTCAAGCAGATAGGTGGGTGGCTGCTAACCCCACCCGCAGTGCCCCTGATGGGGGTTTCTCCTGGCAGCCCCCCCCCCCCCCCCCCCCCCCCCCCCGACATCCTAGGCCTCTTACCCTGACAAAGATCACGTTGTCGGGGAACTCAGCGGCACCCGCACCGTCCTGGGGCACCCGGGGGGCAGCAATGGGCCCCCGGCTGGCCGCCAGTGAGGCAGGGAAGCAGCCCCGCCGCCTCTTGGGGCCAGCCCCCGCCGGCGCCTCGTCCTCCTCCTGCCGCTGCTGGATCTCCTCGGACAGGTAGTGCCGGATGTTCTGGCGGGCCGAGTGGATCAGGGCCCCGTCAATGTCCAGCCCCACCACCCGGGCGGGTTTCCACTTCTTAGCCACACTCAGGGTCAGGTGCCCCACGTTACAGCCCAGGTCCAGCACCTCCTTGCCCTGGAACCACTCGGGTTTCATGACCCGCAGCCGGGCGTCCTCGCAGTTGGGGTTCCGGTAGCCGTAGTATTTGCAGTAGTTGCCATACTGGAACTTCCTCTGTTGACGCCTCCGCTTGGCCGTGGCCACCTGCTGTGGCCTCCCTTTGCCCTTTTCCGGGCTACTTTTGCCCAGCTGGCCCCCACCTTTGCCCCCGCCTGGGGTGGGGGGCGGCGGCGGCAACTTGGCCCCCCCGGCAGCCTCCGATTTGCTGCAAGTCCGGCGCCGCTTGCGGTGGTGGTGGCGGCCACCCGAAGGGGTGCCGGCACCAGCCCCCAGCTCGGCGGCCAGGGGCAGCAGCGGGGAGACCACCTCATCCCTGCAGTTGATGGCTGTGTTGAGTTCGTAGGGCTGCGGGGTGGGGCAAGTGCAGGCCTTGCAGGCCCCCGGCTTGCAGTCCCCGCCCCCGGCGCCCCGCTGCTGCCCCCGGTGGCGGTGGCGCTTGCGGCCCGCCTTGAAGGGCGAGGCCAGGACCAGGGCCCCGTCTTCGCCCTCCTGGGCGTTGAGGCTGAGCGGGTCGGTGATGTCCTTGGGGATGAGGATCTCCACCGGGTCCCGGCCCTTGGCCGGCAGCGGCGAGGACTTGGGGGTCTCGGCGTTGAGGGCCCGGTTCACCTCCTCGTCCAGGAGGCTGTTGAGGTTGAGGGGGTCGAAGATGTTGCCCCCCAGCAGGAACTCGGAGGGCAGCACCGGCTCGCACTCGGAGTTGGCCCGGCGCCGGCGCTTGGAGGACGAGGAGGAGGACGAGGAGGCCGGGTACTTGCAGCCGGCGTTGCAGCTGTTCCGCCGCTTGCCCCGCGCCGGCTGCAGCCCGTTGCGGGGCCGCGGCGGCAGCTCGCCCAGCCCGTCTTCCTCGGGCAGCGCCGCCGCCTCCTGCTGCGGCGGCGGCCGGCGGCGCGGGCCGGGACGGGAGACCTCCTCGTGCAGCGGCCCCAGGGGGCCGCCCGCGCGCCGCGCCCCGGCCCCGCCCCCTTCGCGCCGCTGATTGGCCGCCGAGGCCTCCTGGCGCAGCTGCACGAGGGGGCCGCCCCCTTCCCCTCCCCCACCCGCCGCGGGCGGGGGCTTGAGGGGCGGCGGCGGGGCCGGGACCAGGAACGTCTCCTTCTCGGCCGCCATCTCGATCATCTCCTGCATAGAACTTGGGGGGGGGGGGGGGGGGGCGGCCGCGCGCGCGCCCCGCTCCCCTCAACGGCCGCAACCGCTCCTCACGGGCTGCGCATGCGCCGCCGAGCCGCGGCGCAGCCGCCTTCAGCGCGACGCGCACGCGCTCCGCCTCCCCGCCGCTGGGTGGCGCATGCGCGGCCCGGCCGCCCGCGCGAGGCCCGAGAGGAAGGCAGCCGCGGCTCGCGTCCCCCAGCTCAGGCGCGATGGCGAGGCGGCCCCCCCGGCCCGCGATAGATATACTCGGTGGGCGGGCGCGTCGGGAGCCACGCCCCCGCCCGCGGCCGCCAGCGAATCAGGGCGCTGAGTTGTCCCTGCCCACGTGGAAGGGCGGCCAATCCGCTCGACGGACGCCCCCTTGGCCAACGTCGCCCTTGCGCGGGAGAAGCCCCGCCCCTTTCTCCCTTCCTCCCGCCCCGCCGCCGCGGCCTTAGCCAATAAGCGAGCACAACGAAGGCTACCCGAGCCAATCGGAGCTCTCTACTCCCATCCGGCTTAGCTCCCGTGGGCCGTGAGGCGGGGTCCTCCGAGCTCAGAGCTGTCCACGCAAAGTGCCTGTTGCGGGAAATGTTTTCACTCTCTTCAATAGTGTCCAGCCGGGCTTTGGGTGACAGGAACCGGGTTAAAAAAAAACGGTGCCTCGGCGGTGGTGCGTGGAAACGGATTTAAAAGCCGACGCCGGTTCAGGCACTGACGTAGACACCTCCCACGTCCAGCTCAGTCCTCCGCCTCTGCGGGCGGGGCCGATTTGCACCCGGGTCCCTCCCGCCCGGCTCGGGGAGGGGGGTTAACCCCACGTCGCGCCCCGTGTGAACGGTGAATTCGGAGCCCGCTCGTTGTTTTTTCACCTCAAATATCAAGCCCCCGTCCAGAGGCAGTGGAGCACGGTCACGTGGGCGAGGGGGCGCAAAGCATGCTGGGAGTTGTAGTTTTTTCCCTCCCTCCGCCGTGGCGGACTCTGCGCCTGCGCAGAACGAATTTCACCCGCCAGGCTGTAAAAATATGCTACCCCTCCCCCTTTGTAGGGGTGTGAAAGAGGCGGGTTGGGGGGGGCGTCACCTGGCCTCCCAAGGAGTGGGCAGGAGGGTGGCTCCCCCTCCCCCTGACCTTTCACCCCAATTAGAGAAGTGTGACCTCTGACCCCCTCAGAAGATATTAGAGAAGTGTGACCTCTGACCCCTCAGAAGGTGGGGGGTCACCCACCCTTCCTTTGCTGACTAAATTATGACCTCTGACCCTTGCCCAGTCACCCCAGGGAGGTCACCTGGCTTTTCACGCCAAGTGAAGGAGCCTGACCCCTGACCTCCCGCACCTCTGACCTCTGACCTTTGCAATTTCCCCAACAGCTGCCTCTCCCCATTCACGACTTTCCTCCTCAGGGCGGGATGGGGGATTCCTGACCCCTTTAATCTCTCACCTCCGACCTATCTCCCAGGATATTGAAGTGTGGGGGCTGGAAGATGAACACATTATTAGTTATTATTAATTATTATTAATTAATTAATTAATTAATAATTATTATTAGCTGGTTCAGCCTGATTGGACTAACCTTGTTATCTCCCACCTGGTTCTTGCCTACCTATTTATACCTGCCCCTGGATACTTCCACTGCATGCATCCGACGAAGTGGGTATTAGCCCACGAAAGCTTATGCTCTAAAAAATTTTAGTTAGTCTTTAAGGTGCCACAGGACTCTTTGTCACTTCTGCAATTCCAGACTAACACGACTACCCCTCTGATTCTTGACACGTTATTAGAGGCACTTCCTGAGGTGGCTACTCACACATCACGGTCCTGCTTGTCCCTGTTGACGTGACCCTGCTCCCGCCCTCGTGACCTCACATTTTTTCACATTTGCTGTCTGGTCACCCTAATTGCTGTACACATTAGAGTTTTGTGTATTAAATATCCCATTTAATACACTCTATAAAACTGATGTAAGATCAAGCTGCATTACATAGGTTTTCCAGGCCAGATCTATGTATACCATGGCTGAATCAGGGCCTGTGTGTTCAGTGTCCTATCAAGCCTGTTTGGGGGGCAGTTACCCTGCTCCTGAGATAAGAGGAGTGAGAACAGCTGAGGGAAGTTGGCTGAGTAGCTGATCACAGGTGTGCCCAGCTGAATCAGAGCCCAACTGGCCCTGATAAGAGAGCTGTGAGGTAGGTGTCCCAACAGGCTCATTCCAGTCTTGAGGTAGGAAGGTGTTATCTGTCTGGGTGTATGGGATACTGAGTACAGAGCAGAACTAGGGAGTCACTGCCTCAGTCCCCTCGCCAGTGATATGACATGCTGCAGTCTGCCCCAGGGAAAGGGGGCTAGATGATGACTGCCAGTAGCCACTAAGGCAAGGTAGGTAGAGAAGGTTGGGGGTTCCCCTGGAAGGGGAGACCTTGAGCCTGGGGACTGCTGTGGGTCAGAACTCTAGGTTAAAGGGCCCTGGGGTCCAGGAGGGAAATGGGGCCTGAGACAGGAGAGCTACTGGCTAGCAAGGGATGCCCTGAGGTGGGAATTGAGCCAATTCCTGGACAACGAGCAAGGAGAGTACTGGTGAGTACTTGATCTGGTGGAGTGCCTTCCATTTAATTAAAGGCTTATTTGTCTTTCAAATAAAAATGTCTATTTTTAGGATCAAGTCAATTATTTCAGGGGAAGGATGGTTAAATTGCTCCCATAATATGCTGGTCAGACCACATATAAACCCTCAAACATTCATATACAGGGGGTCTATAATATGCAAATCCATTGGTTCTAATATATAGACACTCCATGCATCTAAAGAAGTGGGTTTTTTACTCATAAAAGCTTATGCCTGGATAAAGCAGTTAGCCTTTAAGGTGCCACAAGTACTCCTCATTGTTCTTGGGGATACAGACTAACATGGCTACGTGCCTGATATTTGACATATAGAAAGAGTCCATTTTTCAGGCCCATGAGGCCTAGGGACCTATATAGGTCTATGATGTGACAAATGCATATGAATAATGTCCATAAAGTCTGTGCTATAGAGGGTTGATCTATATCTCAGTCCACATATAGCTGTGAAGGGTCCATATACAGGGCCAGCCCATACACAGATCCATACAAAGACCTATAACATAAACCTGTTTCAAATCCATAATTCATGGGTCAACTCCATATATTGAGCCATAGGGTCAATAACCTATAGGGTCAGTCCATATACATACTGCCAGGTTCATATATATCTATTCGTCCATAAAGTCCTTAGTCTATAGCTCCAGTCCATATACAGGTCCATAAGGTTTTATCTATAGCTATAATCAAATTGTAATATAACCCCTATAGGGGCCATAAGCTATAGGGTCAGGAGATACTGAAACCACGTGGTCAAGAGCATGGCTACTTAGACCCCCTTGAGGTACTGCGCAGGCGCAACCCTAAACGGCCCCTCCCAATCCTTTGCCGAGGCGAGCATGCGCAGTGAGTTCGACCGACGCCCCCGTCCTTTCCCCCAGCTCCTTTCAGGTGGCCGCGCATGCGCATGGAGCCGGCCTCAGGCAACCTTCGTCGCCGCGGAGACAGAGCGGCGGACGAGCTGAGAAGTTGCGCGTGCGCACTGGAGTCTTCCTCTTCCCGCTCCCTCCCTCCGGCCGTTAGTTGCGGGTGAGGCGCGAGGGCGCCTTGAGAAGCGGGGCGCGCGCGCGCGAGCGCGCGGCGGCCGGGGAAGGGGCGGGGGAGGGAGCGCGCGGGGGGCGGGGAAGGAAAAGAGGCGCCAAAGCTGCCCCTGCCTGTTGAGGCTAATAGAGAGACCCTAGCTTGGGTCAGACTCGTCCCATTTCGGTACCCATTGCCTCCTCACACATGGTTTACCTCATGAAAAGGCTCTGTCGTCCCTCCCCTTCCATGGCCTCCCTTCTGGGGTCAATACGGCGCCAGGGACCCACGCCAACATGGCAGCGCCGGAGGGCCAATAAACCAAGAGAAGCGCGTCCATTCTACCTCACCAAAAGTGGGCCCGGTCGCCAACTGCTTGGCGTTGCCTCCTGTGTCAATATGGCGCCTCCTGTGCCCAAAATGTGCCAACATGGCGTCACCGAAGGCCAGGATGGCCTCGACAAAGGGTCAAAAAACCTTAATAGCCATGGCTATTGTACTTCATAAGAGGTGCCGCTGCAGGGCCCGGTCGCCCCCTTGCTTGGTGTTGTCCCCTGTGTCAAGATGGCGCCTCCTGCATACAAAACGCGCCAATGTAATCTCACCCAAGGGCCAAAAAACCCTAACAACCACGTTTGTTTTACCCCATAAAAGTGTCAAAGGGGGGTCAGGTCGCTCCCCTGCTTGGTGTTGCTTCCTGTACTAAGAGGGCGCCAGGATGCTTCTGTGCTAAAAATGTAGACATTAGCGGGCCAAAACGCCTGTGTCTATTTTACCTCACAAAAGGTGTTGATATAGGGCCTGTTCACCCGCCTGCATAGCATTGCCTGTTGTATCAATATGGCACCCAGCCCCAAAACCATACCAAGATCATGTCACCAAAGGACCAAACCCCCAAATGACCACATCTCTCTTCTCTCATGAAAGGTTTTGGCACGGGGCCATGGTATTGCTTTTTGCATCAGTATGATGCCCTAGTCTCTACCAGGGCTGCACCAAAAATGTGCCAACATATGGCCTATTTGCCTCCCCGGTCCTGGCCAGAAAAAAGTAGCCACCAGATCAGAGCTTCAGTGTGAAGTGGTGGGGTGCAACATTGTGTTTCTTTCTTGCTTTAATTTCAGCACGTGGGAAAACGATGAAGAAAACGTTTGCCCCTCCGCTGGCAAAGTCCCATGTCCTTCCTTTGAGGGAAGGCTCTGAGCATCATGGGAAGAAGGCGGATACGAGGGCAAAAGAGGCGGTTGCCTACCCGCTGAGCCAAGAGACGAGTGACTCGACTGAAACAAAACTGAGAGCTGGCCATCCAGACACGGAGGTGAAGCAGCGGAAGAAATCTAGGGTGGCAAAGGAAGAGGATACGGACCATGCGAAAGGTCCAGAAACAGCCCAAGATGGAGAAAAGAGAGCCAAAAGGAACTCGCGCAGAGCTCCGGCTAAGGTGTTTTCATGTCAGAATCCAATAACACGAATAAAACTTTCCTATATAGTCCCTATATGGTTGTATCTCTAAAAAACTGGCATATAAAATCTCCCTACACATGCTATGGGTTAAGCATTAGATGGATATGCTTAGCTATATTTTAAAAACTATTATTTAACAATGATGTTGCATTTGCAATATATTCGGACCCCATCCTATCAACAAACTATTACCTCTTTTTGACCTGAGAGGTTAGCCAAAATTCAATATCTATTGATTTGCTTCCTTTAGGACGGTGGTTCTCAAACTTCCTACCATCACGACCCTTTTTTCAATGCCTCAGTCCCAGTATGGATTAAAAAAACCCATAGCCGAGAGTTTGAGAAGGGGTGCGGCCTCTTCTGTTTCAGGGCATGAATCCCATTCTGGTTCATGGGGTCTAGGGAAGTAAGATCGAGGCAGATGAAAGCAGAACAAGATTGAGACGTCGGCCATCTAATATCGCTCATGGGCTCTTCGACCTGGCAGACCCAGGTCTAACAAGATCTGATGGTTGGAAGTTGAATCTGGACCAGTCCAGGCTGGAAATATGGCCCAGGGTTTTAACGGGGAGGGAAAGTAACCCTTGGAGAGCCGTTGATGTAGGGACATGGGAGATTCTCTATCACCTGAAGAATCAGGACTTTCTGCCATGATGATTATTTATATTTCTAAAGGTGGTCTCTGTGCAGAAGGGGGGTGAGGGGTGCAAGCTCTGGGGGGGAGTTTGGGTGCAGGATGGGGCTTTGGGTTGGGGCAGAGTGTTGGGGTGCAGGAGGGGTTGTGGGGTGCAGGCTCTGGGAAGGGGCTGGAGTTTGGGGTGCAGGAGAGAGTTCAGGGTGGAAGGAACAGGAAGACAGACTCAGTGTGACTCGCGCGGAAGAGACGTTTGAGTTTGTTTTACGTGAACAAACCTGAACCAAGAAGTGGGATTGTTCCTGGACACGAGCCCTTCTATTTTCAGATCTGGTTTTGTAAGCATGCGTTTTAGAGTGAGGTGTAACTTGGGGGTACCCGAGACAAATCAGACTCCTGACAGGGGTACAGTTGTCATCTGGAAAGGCTGAGAGCCACTGATCTAGAGGTCCCTTTTGGGGCCTGAAACTCTCTAATTCTGACGTTGCCCTTTTCATTTTGATGAGCCTTTTATTGGCCCGAAAAGGGTTGCCAAAGTGTGAAGAAAACCCAGACCCTCTCGGGCATCTGTCATGGGGCCAGGATGGGCATTTTGGGATTTGATCCTCTGTGCCCGTATGACACTGGCAGGTGGTTATATACAACACGATACTGTCACCTCACTCCATCTTGTAGATGTTGCGGCCAAAAGAGACCTTTTGCCTAACACAGTCTATGAAGTGTCACCTACTTCCGCTGTATTGGGCCCAGTTGCTTGTGTTATATTAAAACGTCTTCCAGTGTGGACTGGAAGGCTTCCAGAAGTGACGGCCCCACCCCTGCGCTTAGGAGTTTATTTTCGTGTGCTGCTTAAAAAATATTGTGTCTTCTTTGAATGTGTCTGATTTTAAATTCCAGCTGCTGGGTTTGGTCCTGCCTTTAGTATCTTTAGTCTTTTAGTATCAGGAATTTTTTCCCTGTTAAAGTCCTCTCTTGACCTTCATTTTGATAACCTTAACATGCTGCGCTTTCTATGTTGGTGTGGGATCCTAGGCTCACCGTCGGAGTCCTCTGTTAGAGTTAAGTCCAGCTGTTACCGGTGATGCCATTTGTCACTCACTGCCCTGCCTGCGCGTCTGTTTCTAGGAGAAGTGTCACCTCACCGACTTGCAGTTTGAGGAAATTGTCC
>ML677429.1:177380-195472 GCA_007922305.1 Dermatemys mawii
TCGTCATGTGAAACCTAAAATGAGAACAGTGAAATGGGTGCCCCGTGAAGTGTTTACTTGAACAAGACAGACATTTTGTAGATAGGAATTGTTTCCTGCCCTTCTCACGGGCCAAAATATGTCTTCAGCATGCCTGAAAGCTGGTATTTTAGCTTCTTCAGCGGTTTAAAAATATGATGAGTCCTGATCATGAGCGGGAATAAATTGACATTTCTTCTGGGATGGTGCTAGGTTTATTTATACCAGCTGAAGATCTGGCCTGGGCCTAGGCGAGACAATCTTGTTCCCTTGGCGTGTCAAAACAAAGGCCACCATTCCTGAATCACCGTGCCATGCTTTCGTCTCGGGCTTTCCACGTGCTGGAGGCGTCTCGGCCTGCCAAAGCACAGTAAGTTTCACGCAATTTAAGTGTCCCCTCCTTTCACTTTGTTGACTGTGAGAAATCATTTCCACTGGAAACAAGGAATTGTGAAATTGAGGTTAGAGAGAGTGAATTGTCCCCTTCCCACAGCCTGGTAAGTTTCCTGCTTAAATATTTTGTGTGTGCATTTTCGATTTTAGATCCGCCTTATACCTTTGAAGGTGTAAAGAAGAAAACACCCCTGTCTTGCAGGATAACTTTCACACCAGTCTTGATCTGCACTAGCAGAAATCACTGGTTATCAGCAGTGCATAAATTTCCTGGTTTAGGCTTGGCCTGACTTTCTGTTGCATAACGGTCTTGATGCAGGAGAGTCACTTGGTAGGAATTCATAGCTTGGGTTAGACGCAAAATCATTTCTGGGTCATCATAATGCTCCCTTCTGGCCTTAAAGCAAATAAATCCTTTAAAGTGAAAGCGTTAACTGTAGCACTGGCAGCGTGGCTTAGTGCAAAGAGCACCATCCCAGGACTTGGTGACCGTGGGCAAATCGCTTCCCTGCCCCGTGCCTCAGTTTCACCACCTGTAAAATGGGAATCCTGACACTGACCTCTTTTGCAAAGCACTTTGAGAGCTAGCTATTATTGATTTGTATTAGTATTTAATGGGGCGCTGCAGTGAGTCATGTTGCAGGATTGCAGCCCGTTGAGCCTGCAGAAAATCCGTTGGATCCCAGAAATGCATTTCCCTCCATAGCCCAATGATTACCGGGCTCAACATCCAACCTTTCAATGCGTGATGCATCGCGAGATTATAACCACCGAGGCACAAGCCACCAGAGAAAATGTGTGAGGTTGACGGGGCTCTCATCTCAATTTGCAGAAGAGTCCAAGAAGAGGACGTTTCACCAGGCAGAAGCTATTGAGGCAGCAGAAGCACCAGGTTTAAAGAAGTGAGTTCGTATCAGCCCGTGGGCAATCAGCCCCACTTATTCTGCAGTATATTGTATTATGCCTTGCATGAAGACCCCGTATTTCTCAGGTTACCCTGAGAACCTGAGAAACACGTCCGATCGCTGCCATCTGGGGATTTGGCCCAATTTACATAAGTCCCATCATCAGGCTTATCTACGAGGTGTGTGTGAACCAAGGTTAAGGGAGCCGCTGTCCTCCTCCTAGTGAGTTGTTTCCAAATAGTGCTAGCTGGGCAAACATAGGGGAGGCATCCCTTATCTGTAGCCATGGAAACAGAGGGAAAAGAACCCATGAGAAGGAGAGACCGAGTCAGGGGAGCTGGGAAGAGAAGTTCAGGGAGGGAGGAAGAGAGATGGGGGGGCCTGTTATCTTAAAGAGAGTCTGGAAAAACCAGAACAGCCAGGAACTTTAACAAAGTTAACTTTTTATAGGGACGGCCTCAATTTTGGGTCTTTTTCTTATATAGGGTCTTCTTGCTCCCAACCCCCTGTCCCGATTTTTCATACTTGCTGTCTTGTCCCCCTACTCCACCCGCTGCTCTGTGTTTCTTTTCAAGAAGGGAGGGAGGTCACAGCCGTAGTCCTGGTGTTGGGTTCCCGTCCCTGGGCTCAGGCCAGGAAGCAGAAAAGAGCCGCCCAATCGAACGGGTCAGCACGTGAAATCCTGGTATTTTGACGCTCACGTTCTTCCCGAACTGGAGGAAAAGTGTCAACATTTGGAGCCGGCGTTCTGAAAAACGATGCTTCAGATCTATGTGGAAACGAGGATGTGAAATGTAGACGTCAGTCAGGTTGCCACCTGGTTTCTTAGGAGTTGTACAAAGTTCTGGGGGCAGGAAGGCAGGAATCCTGGATTTTATTGCCCGGTTATTTAGGGAAAGCAGGGGACAAGTTGGGATCAGGATCCCTGGGTTTTATTCAGAGTTCTGGTAGGGGAGTGTGATGGAGCAGTCGGAGCAGGAGGGAATGGGACCTTTTGCCTTTTTTAACTTCATTTTTGCAGGGGAAGCGGGAAGGGGAACCCGCCTGCTTTAGCAGTGTAAGAGCGGGTCTGGCCTCTAGATGGTGCATGTTCTCTATAAAAATATTATCCACCGAAAGAATGCTGGAAGAAACCCGAAAAGCAGGATATTCAAAGGGGTGCAGGGATCCGATCCCTCGCTCGCCCCCTCGGCAAAATGGATGCGAAATGAGAACCGCTGTCTTTTCACGTTTGTTTTGCACCAATGAAACTGATGACACAAAGTGTTAATTGTGATCTGTCTATATCTCCATACTCTCTCTCTCTCTCATTGGTGTAGACAGGTGGATTGTCGTCTTTATGATACTCCGGTTAATTGCCTGTGAACAGCGAGTTGAGGGGTTGTCCTTTTGTTGTGTGTTTGTACAGCACCAGCAGGTCATCCTAACAACAAATAAC
The DNA here is from genome assembly GCA_007922305.1 of Dermatemys mawii. Lineage (NCBI taxonomy): Eukaryota > Metazoa > Chordata > Testudines > Dermatemydidae > Dermatemys > Dermatemys mawii. The sequence goes on from ML677429.1 coordinate 180,135, forward strand.
AATCATGAATTGATCTTCACGAATGTTTGTTTTAGGGAGAATTTCAAGACATCCCTTCTAGCAGGGCATTTGGTTCAGCACCATGGTGATCCGAAAGGAACAGTCTCTACCGTGGACCTAAAAGAGTCTCCACCCAAAGCAAAGAAACGCAATAAACTATCTTTAAACAAGATGCGAAAGGAAATGCGTAAGTCTTTTGTGCGTGCAAATATACACAGACACTTGTAGTTAGAGCAGGCCCCAGCATCTAAATCTCTCTCCTATGAAGACAGATGGGGAATGGTGCCTCTTTGGCTCCAGCGGTTAGCCAATGTTTGGGGCCTTGCCTGGTGAGGATGAGAAACCGATGATCTAAGTCAGGTGTTTCTTTGGTGGAATCCTGCTTGTTTTCAAAGAATGTCTTGTTTTCTTGAACACAGTAGAGACAGGTAACCGCAGGCAGTTTCTTCAAACCAGGGCTGAAGGAGGATCAGGGCTGAAACTGGAGTCCCCATCAAGACCAACAATAACTCCACCGCCCGCTGGGTCATGTCCAGTCTCTGCCCCCACCACCCCGTCTGTGTTTCTGAGCCTCGGTGTTTTCTCTTTGTCACTAGCAGGTGAGAGCGCGGAGGCAAACAAAGAAAGGCCGAAGCGGCGCCGGAAAGGAGAGCCGAAGAAAATAGTTCAAGGCTACACCCTGATCGCTGACCAAGAAGAAACTGAGGAAGAAGGAGAAGGCACTTTCAGTGAGCTCAGTCCGGGGGAGGGGAGAGGAGGGCAACCTGTGTGTAAATTGAAGAACCGTGGAGACTTCCAGCATTTGATTTTGACACTGGCCCCCCACGCCTTCCAAAACCATGGGGAGGCCTTGTCTACACTCAAGAAAATTAATCTGGGTTAAGTAAAGATGTGAATTTAAACCAGATTAAGTAGGAAGGTTCCCATTCAGCGTAAAAATGGCCTTCGTAGTTTAATAACTATCAAATTAACGATGCCCGTAAATCGCCCTGTGTAGCGGTGGCTTCACCAATGTTGCCATTGTCTGATCTCGGAGCCTCCGGTTTGCGCAGGGCCCCTGCAGCTGCTGTGTGTTTTGTGTTGCTGTGCCGTAGATCAGTGCGTGGCGTGGGTCCAGTGTTCTGATCCCAGCTGTGCGAAATGGCGGCGGCTTAGGAGCGATACAGATCCCTCTGTTCTTCCTGAAGACTGGACGTGCAGCCAGAACGCAGGTAAACAGGAGAGCGGCCTTCTTTGACCGCTAGGTCACCAGCTCAAATCTGGTACTGACCACTTGATTGGTTGTCAGGGGGAACAAGTTTGTTAGCTTCAGTTTACATCCTAAAGCACAAATGTCCTTATCACAAAATTCCTCCACCGTAGGGCCCAGAAAGCTGCTTTTCCAGGTCATTCTCCTCCCATTTAGTTACGCAAACCAGGGAGATGGTGGAATCTCCTTCCTTAGAGGTTGTTTAAGGTTAGGCCCTGGCTGGGATGATTTAGTTGCAGTTGGTCCTGCTTTGAGCAGGGGGTTGGACTAGATCCTTCCTGAGGTCCCTTCCACCTCTGATCTTCTAGGATTCTACGATGTTTAGGGCTGGGTTGTCCACAAAAGCTCTCCTTCCCGCTGGCCCGAGCGCTTTGGAAGCCCTTTGGAAATGGGTTTCGCTCTCTTCCGAAAACCCAGTCACACGTGCCGAGAAGTCTTGACATTTGTCCTGATTGGTGCCGAGGCGGTAGATCCAACCTGATTGCAATTCAGAGGCAACAATCACCTCTCCGTCGTTCCCACTCCGGCGAGGCCAGGAGGATTTCTCCTCCAAGTGTCCTGACATTCAGAATTAGCAAGTCATTCATTGGCTTCGGTGACGCCAGCCATGGCGATTTACATTAGCTGAGGCTAAACAGATACCTAGACTTTTTAGGGGCCATCTGGGCACCTTGTCTGACTTCCTGCCTAGCGAATTTCACCAAGGATTCCTGCATAACTTCAGTTTGAGCTATAGCCGCTCTTTGAGAAAGACATCCAGTCTTCATTTAAACCCTCCAAGTGATGGAAAATCCACTGGCGTGCTTGATTAAAAAAAACGTCTCATATTAGAAACCTCTTGCCCGTGTCTTATAGACTCTGATGAAGTCTCCGCTCCTTGAACTGAGTGGGCTGACGAAGCGGGTATTCACCCACGAGAGCTTATGCTCCAATACGTCTGTTAGTCTATAAGGTGCCACGCGACTCTTTGTCGCTTTTGAGTTTCTTTAGTCTCCCATTGCGAGACAGGCTTCATTTCGACAAGGTCAACTCCTTCACTTCAGCGTTGTCCATTTGACTTTTGTATTACGTTAGATTAGAGGAATCAGAACAATAAAGTGGAAGCGGAACGATACGGGAAAGTTGAAATGAAATATTTCGTTTCACGAAAAATTCTGATCTTTCTACTTTGCCTGGAGATTAAACAAAACGTCACCATTGCCAGAATTTCCCACAAGGGGCTATTTTCCCTCTCAGCCGTGACGGTTGATGTTTGTTTCTTGCAGACCTGCAGTACAACAGCTGTGACGTACCCGAGGAGACGTGGTTGGGATCTGACAATGAGGTTGTGTACGCGGCCTACGTGCCTGGGTCGATCCTATGGGCCAAACAGTTCGGCTATCCATGGTAGGTGTCAATAAACCTTACGCCACTTCACTAGAAACAGGGGTAGAAGCTTGTGAAAATCGACTGCGCAGAGCACTTGTAAAACACACAGTGTGGCCAAGTGGATAGAGCGCTGGATTGGTACTGCAGAGACCCGGGATCTATTCCTGACTGCCGAGTGACACCGGCAAAATTACCTCACTGCCCCGTGCCTCAGTTTCCCCTCCCAACCTTTGTCTGTTTAGGCAGTCAGCTCTCGGTTTAGTGATTGTCTCTCATGCTGAGTCTGGCGCACTGCGGGCCCTGTTCTCAGAGGTGGCTACCTCTCAGCGAAGGATCCCTGTATAAACAGCTGCCTGCTTCCGCCCCAGAGGTGTCTGCATCTCAACAGTGATGCCCATGTAATACGTGTAGATTGGTGTTTCAGGTGTCCCCAGCTTGGGGAACCAGAACCTGGCAATACACACTGCAGGGCATTTTTGTTTTATTCCACATCGGTGGGATCAAAGAGCTGCCAGCAAAAAACTCGCCAGTTGAGACTGGCTTGCTGCAGTCTTTACAACAGCTGACTCGGCTGGAATCCCTCGCCCCGCCACCCTAGTGTCGCCTGGCCTTTCTGGGCACGCTGCAGCTGCTCTTTCCAGCAGGAAAACAGACAGATGGGAATCTGGTAAACCCCAGGCACTTTGCCCCGGCAGGGAGATGCATATAGGGAGACCCATGCACAGGGGGGCCTTCAGCTGAATTTTAAGGGCACCATGCTTAAAAGACAATCGATTCTTACTCTCTAGGACTGCACGAGCTAGATGAGAAACAGCTCCCGGTTCATCTCCCGTTGAGGGAGTTTTACCAGGCCCATGAATTTGAAGGTTTTATGATGGCAGATGGCTGTTAAAACCTCACGACCTCAGCAGCAATACGGTCCAGACTGTACTTACATTTTTCAAGCGCAGGGATGTCGGTTAGGGCCTGGCTGCTTTGGTCAGGGGTGTGGAAAAAGCCACACCTTTGACTGATGTAGCCGCAGCTGTGACCATTAAGGTAGCCCTGATCTACACTAGAAAATTAGGTTGCATCAGTCGTTGTGCCGCTGTAGTGTTTGAAGTGCAGACGTACTAATAGCTGACTTCGTTTGGGGAGGTGATGTTCCTGTAGCAACAGAAACCCCCCTTTTGTCAGGGTATGCTGCGTCCGCACCCCAGAGTTCTGTCGGGATAGTCTCTGTAATGGAGACGTATCCAAAGCCTTCATGTAAACATAATTATACTGGGATCACCATGCCTATTCCAATACAGGGAAACCAACATAAGCTTTACTGGTGTAAGTGTTTTTGCCCTTATATAACTGCGTGCACGGTAGAGGATTTGCCGGTACAACTGGACTGTGATAGTTTTCCTGACAAAAAACCCCAACAAGGCCTTATGAAACAGAACGACGTCCCCAAAACACCATGCACTGTTGACGCAGAGATCAGAACGAACTGTTGTGATTATCCAGTCTGGCCTGTTGTATAACACAGGCCACGGGACTGCCCCCCAAATAATTCACTTGTCTTCACTACCGCCACTACCAAGAGGTGGAAGATATGTTGGTGGGAGACACCACAGCATAGACATAGCTTTAAGTCAATGTAACTTCATTTCTCTGGAGGGTGTGTGTGTTTTTCACACCCCTAGCAACGTGAGTAACATCAGTTTTAGTGGTAGTGTAGACAAGAGCTCAGGCTGTCTCGTTTATCAAAATGAAGACTGACTGTTGATTTGATCCTGGTGTCTAAGTGTCTTCATGGGGAGAAGACACAGGGTACTAAAAGGCTCGTTAGTCTCGTGGAGAACAACAACAAAAATCAGCAGCTGGAAGTCTAATGAGAAATAAAGCAGCGCTTTGTACAGCACAAGCAATTAATGACCAGAACAAACTCCCAAGGGAAGAAGGCGTGGACGGTCATCTCTTCACATCCAGACGGGATGTTTTTCTGGCTGATACACTTTACCAACACAACTTGCTGGCTCGTTGTGTCAACAGATCACCACAAATGTGTTATCAGCCACACTTTTCCCACTTCTTGTACCCTTCCGGAAAGCAATATCGACATTTTAGGGGCCAGCTGGCCTACAGGGAGTGGATGACGGTCGAAAGCACAGCCGCTGGCTGTGTGTATTTATCACGTCACCTTCCTCACATTTTATTCCGTAGCGTCCCTTTCATCTAAGGATCCTTAAAGCACTTGATTTCAGCGATGGACCAAGCGGGTTGACTGAACAATGTTGTAAACGTTGGTACCATGGAAGCCAACTCCCACCTTTCATGTATTAATGTCTGTTCCCCTTTTGTTGTGCATGCAGGTGGCCGGCCATGGTGGAGTGTGACCCTGACATCGGGGACTATTTCCTCTTTTCATCCCGGCTGGATTCTCTTCCGGTATGCGGTCTTGTATTTTACAAGAGGGGGTCACACCATTTGTGAGCTCATTACACCCCCAGCTGGTTCCATTCCTCCCACAAGCCCCCCGTGTGCAACCGTCCCATCCCCTTCTATGTGGGGGACTCCCTGCAGCTCCCCATCCCCACACCAGTGGCTATCTGTGCCCCCATTCTCCTTACCCCTGTTCCCACCGCCCCTCCCCATGGCAGGATTCGGTGTGTACCTTCCATACCTTCTCCCCCGCATTATAACAGACTTCCCCATCTCCTCATGTTACTGGCACAGCTTCTCACGAGTCCAAATACACCTTGTCTGGTCATTTCTCAGCCTCGCAGAACAAAGGGTGCTCTCTCTATAATCTCCCCTCCAGTCCCATGCCAAGCAAACCCTTCATCCCCCTGAAAGAGTTACCTCACTGAGAACACCAACCAGAACCATGGATTTAACAGGACGTGGTTTTATGGCTCATTCCTGCAACACCCAACACTGGGGCTACCCTTCGTTGTCCACTTCAAACCCCTTATGCATAACAATCTAACCCCCAATTGACTGTGCATTCCCCCTTCTGCTTAGCAATCGGTCCCAACTTGTATTTAGCTGGGACAGTCTCCTTCCTCCCAACCTGCAGAAGATCTCTGTGTGGCTCAAAAGCTCGTCCGTTCCTCCCACAGGAGTTGGTCCAGTAAAAGATATTCCCTCGCCCCCCTCGTCTGTCTCGAGGAGTGACTGTAACAATCTGACACAGAGTTCACTTAGTCCCGTCCATTTCTCTTCGCAGTCCAAGTACCACGTGACGTTTTTTGGCGACTCTGTCTGCCGCGCCTGGATCGCTGTGACCAGGCTGAGGAACTTCCATGAGTTTCCCACAGAGCGCCTGGGTTTGGTAAGGAGCGGGTTCCCCCAAGGTCCTGCCGTGGGACCAGTGCTGTTCAACCCGTTCGTAGAGTAGGGGAGCTAGATGTGTTCTGCCCTCTTTTCCCCTCCATTCTTTTACCGCTTTGCTCTATCTTTTCCCCTCCGGGGTTTTCTGTGTGCCACCTTGTTTCAATGACCTTCAGCCCTCGTACTGGGGGGTCTCCGTGTGCCCCCCATTCCCTTTCTCCCCTCACTTAGTGTCCCCCGATCTCCCTACACAGGTGACCGACCAGCTGAACAAACCTCCAGTGCTGTTCTCCTCCGGGGTGAATTTTTTCCCTGGCAAGGAGCTGGTGGTGCCAGAAAGATGTAGGCCCTGCCCTTTCACAGAGGAGTGGTCTGTGGCTTTCTTATTGTCACTGGCCCTGGCGGGGGAGAGAGAAAGTTTTGACACCTTTTAGGCCCTGCAGGAAGACCAACTTTCTCGCTCTTTCAGACGACACTCAGGAGCAAAGATTACCACCAGAAACTGGAGGCTGCCCTGAGGATGGCGAAGGAAGCCGAGGGGATCGGCATTCAGGTATGAACTCTGCCGAGACCAATCGACATCCACCCAGGCGCCCACTGGCCTTCCGGTGGGTAAAGCCTCTTTGTGGGTTTCCCCGTGGGCTCCCCGCGGGCGTTGAGGGGAGAACGCTGATTTGCTCTTTGGATCTGGAATCAGATAAGGTTCGTCTTCACGGTTAATCGAGTGCTTCCCTTAACTCAACACACACATCACTCGTCTTCTGTGATGCTAGTAACTTGAGCCTGAGTGACGGGAAGCTAGAGCCAGGACTCCTGGGTTCTATCCCTAGCTCTGGTTGGGGAGTGGGCTCTAGTGATTAGAAAAAAGTGGGGCTGGGAGTCAGGACTCCTGGGTTCTCCTCCCCCATTTTTCTTCCTTGGGCATGGATCTGGTGATTTAGTTGCCCTCAGAGGGGTATCGTGAAGGTTAATCATACAACGGTTGTCAGATGCTTTGAGATGAGGAGGTGTGGGCTTGTCTACACAAGGAATTATTCCTGATTAACTCCCCGTGGAGATGCTTTTGGCTCTGGAAGAAGAGAGCCAAGTGGTTCGTTATGGCAATGGGGCCATTTCCTGGTTCTCTGAACAGCTGGATACCTTCTTGGAGCAGTTGGGCTTGTCCCAAGTTCTCTGCTGCGGTCCCCCTATGACCTTTGCCCTGTTTGTGCATTTGGAGTTAAGTCCGTCCTTAAATCCTGGTTGTTTGGCCCCTCTCTCATTGAAGGGCGCAGTCACTTGGCAGACTCCCGTCACCACTCTCAGGATTTCAGTCCACGTCTCTTTTGTCTTCCCTCAGGAGAGAGTGATGAGATTTGGGTTCGTCAGTCGATCCGGTGGGGGAGGATTGCTGGAAGGTCACGAGGACTCAGAAGGTATTGTGTTGTAGGTTGGAGCTTTCCCCCTCGATATCCCACAGGTCAAATCCCTGAAGAATTTCACCCAGCTCCCGCTGTGTCGACCCCACTAACTTGTGCAGGACAAAAGCATCTTCCAATCTGGATCAGAAGAGAGGAAGCGGTGGGGAAATCCACTGCTGCCCTGGGAAATTTGTTCCAGTAGTTAATCACCCACACAGGGGGAAATCGGTGCCTTATTTGTGATTCGAACATGTCTGTCTTTAGCTTCCAGACCCTGTTTCCTTTCTGCCTTTCTCTGCTAGATTAAAGGGCCCTTTAGTACCCAGGCTTTTCTCCCTCCTTGATCTCAGCGTAGAAGATAAAATGTGATAATATTACTGGACTTTTCAGTCGACCAGACAAAGGTAAAGCTGGAAATTGAAGCTAGACAAATTCAGATGGCAAATAAGGTGCGTTTTCTTTTAGTGGAAATTAACCGTTGGAACATTGGAATAATTGATACATCTGCTAGGATTTGACGCTAGACCCAGGTACGCTGGTTCAGATCGGCGGTAAGTTTGTCGTCAGGTGTTCAAAACGTGTGCTCTGGAGAGTGAGTGCTTGTTCTTGTCTTCCAGAGCTATTCAACGTGGACTGTGAGTCCAGCGAGGAGAAGTTGCCCTGTGACGGAAATGAGAATATGGTACGTCAAACCAGAGGGGGAAAGATGGTTTAAAAAGAAGGGGGTTTGTTCTCTTGTCTTGATGTAACGACGTCAAGTTGTTAATTACTCTTCGTGATAAAAACGTACACCTGAATTTGTCGTGCCTTGGACCACGCTCTGCTTTTATCTGCTGGATTCAGAGATCTTCTTCCCAGGCAGCTAGTCATAGACTGTGATCATATCTCAGATAAGCTAGATCGGCCAAGCATCCTTCGGCCAAGGGGCCTTTTCTAGCCCTCAAATTGATCTTGGATTATCATGCCAGAAGGGACCATTGTGATCATCGAGTCTGACCCCTGGCATGACACAGGCCACGGGGCTGAATTAATCCTCATCGCTCTTTTCTGAACCCTTTTCCAGTTGGTCAACACCCACTTAAAGTGTGGGCATTGGATCTTGACCCAGCATGGCAGTATAATATAGAAATATTCGCTTTCATATCTGACTAACCAATCCTTGGGTCCTAGGTTGCGGTTGTGCTCCCGACTTCAGAGTTCAAGGAGAAAACCTTTCGGAAAGGTGAGTCGTACATCCCAGCTACGCCTGGTGTTGACTGATTTAGTTGGGGTTGGTCCTGCTTTGAGCAGGGGATTGGACTAGAACCTCCTGAGGACTCTTCCAACCCTGATTTTCTATGTTCCTGAGGCGGCTTTAAATGCCAACCGTTGTCGCCTCATTGCACATAAGATAAAGTAACAAAGAAGGGTTGGGGTGTGATACTTAAACTAGAATTGCACACGCTCCTACCATCCTGGCTTTTACGGGGCAGGAGGAATTGGGAAGTTGCCTGAAATGCATGTATGCTTGTCTAAGTCAGCCAGGGTGACATTTGTATCCACTTCAGACAGCTGACTGTTCCTTCCCGAACAGCACCATCCCTTATTGTTTCTGAGGGAGGCCTGGTCTACTGGTTAGTATTGTTATAATTACTTCTACTGTCTTGTGTCAGGCGCTGTACAAAGACAGTGCCTGCCCCAAGGGGATTACAGTCCAAGTGTAAGACGAGAGATGGAGACCGAAGGGTGAATACAAGCAGACAATGAGGCAATGTGGGTTAGCGTGGCAGGCAGAGGTCTTAGCATACCAGCGGCCTAGCCGTGGTCAAGTATTTTGTCGACTTCACGGTAAAGGAGAGTTTTGAGGAAGACTCTGTCGGTGGATAGAGAGGTTGCGTCCAGTTGGAAACGGAGGGCTTTAGTCTTGATTCGGTTCCCTCCATCGTGGCTGGCACCAGCTGGCCTCCTGGCTAGCCACTTCCGTTTGGAGAATCCCGATCTATGAGGCTATGTTGGCTCATCACTTTATTTCCCAGTGGGAGAGAAGGGGAGGGTTTGTGGGTCTCTGGTGTGGGTCATTCTTCCTTTTCCCTGTTGGAGTCCGGGGGTTGCGTTGGTCTCTCTTCTTTGCAGGCCTTAAGAAGAAGTTCACCGTTCCAGGACGCAACCGCTCCGGATCCAGCCAGCCCAAACTGCCGGCAGGAGGCAGCGGAGTTAACCTGACGCCGTCCCGACCAGACGGCATGAAGCCGGAGCTGGTGGAGATGTTGCAGGTGAAAGACAATACGGCCAGGAGCCACCCAAGATCAAGTAGCTGTGAGGATGAGATCTTTGAGGAATTCCAGGAAGTGGGGGAGCTAGGGAAGGCCAAGGGATCACGTGGGAGCCCGGAAGTGGAGAAAAACGAATCCTTGGAGGAGTGTTCCCTGGTCTTGTTTGAAGAGTAGCCGCTGAAATAACACACCTGCTGTGGGGCCGCAGAATTACCACCCTGAAGGTGGTGATGATGAGAGAAAAATTAGAAACCGCTCCGGAAAAGTGGGAAAAGAAATTCAAACTAGTTTAAACTTGGTTTGTGTTTGATGAAGATCTGAGACCGTTGGGACGGCAAATGTGGATTTTAACATCCAGCTCTGGCTGTCCAGGTTTCCCTCTTCCCCCTTCTCAAATATTCATCTGTAAGGATAGGGAAAAAATCTGCAATAAGAGACTTGACCTGTTTTCTTAAAACTTAGGGTGCTGGATCTTCTTTAATTCTGCCAGCCTCACGTGGTGCGTCGTTTCCTTTAGATTCCTTTGGCAACGAGTTATTTAAAACAAACAAACAGGTTTTGATCACTCAAGGAATTGGTTGATGGGGGTTGGTTGACGTACAACATCGCCAATGGAATTACACCAATTTTCACTGTTGCCTTTAGTTGTAAAAGTGGTACACTAAGGCTGAGATGTCCCAAGTTGCCTGATGAATATGGATGGTAAAATCGGCAGGAACTGGGTATCCGGATCTGAAAACATTTGGCATCAGAGTCCTCGATCTCGATTCCCATGATACTTTTCTATAATCTGTTATTTTCTAACTCCCTTGCAAACCTGGCTGCGTGCTGCTGGTGAAAATCCATATTTATTAAGCCCGTGCAGAAAGACTAGGCAATACCTGGACTTCCTAGTTGCTGCTGTTGTGTTTAACTTGTTACCGGATTTGCGGTTTTATATTTATCGGTTACAAACTTGTAAAAAAGACTGGCTTGTATTCATCCACTAGTGTGAAATTCACCAAAGCAAGGCGTAATTGGACATAAATAGACTTTATCCGCAGAGATAAATTTCACTCAGAGTTTAGCCCGAGTTAAGGGTTGAATGTGCGTGACAGAATTAGGTCTTGAGGAGTTCATGGCTCTGGCCACCACGAGGTTAAACACTCATTTACAAGTGCGTTCTGTAACCGTTTACGTGTTCTTAAAATCCTGCAGCCGGGCCGGGTTCTTGTTACCTGGTTGTAGATAAGCTAAAGCGTGATAAAAATCCAATTCTCGGTTCATTACAGTGTCTTTATTGTTTTTATTGTTGCGTTGCAACCTTGGTTTTCCACACGTCACAGTAGCTTGACTATGAAATGACCCAGACGTGACATACGCATCTATGGATATTTGAAAGGTGCAAGGGGAGTCGCAGGGGATCGGGAACCAGACCCTAGAGAATCTAGAATCGTTCCTCGGAGGTAGCAGATTTGTGATCAGCAAAGGACTCTCTAAATCTCGACACACTTAGTTAGGTTCCTACTGCAACAAAGCTTCCATTGCCTGGATTTCTTTGTAAGTGTGAATTTTATACCCGGCCTCTTCGTCTGAATCCTGAAGAACCGAACGGTGGTTTCCTCCAGCCAGCAGAGATCGTAAATCCATCGGAGCGGAAACCCAGCTCGTGTGACTTGAGATCATTTGATAGAAGACCACTGCCCATCACGCTGGCCGACAGTGTGGCGCTGTCCTCGTGTACCGTGGATTCATAGAGCCGCAACGTGATTTTTTCTGACTTATCATCTATCCTTTTCCTAAGGATTCCCACCTTTCTGCTCACGTTTTCGACGGCCGCTGCACACGCCGGCTCCACGATCTCTTTCCCGAGTGGTACCCGCTCGCTTCGACCCCGTTGGTTTGGAGGTGGAGCTGGGGTTATTTTTTCCCACCGTGGGTTATTTTATCAACGCTGAATTTCGTCTGCCGTTTTGGGACGCCGTTCCACACACTCCCTGTCTGCCGTACCTGCCCCTGATCTCATCCAGAGCGAGCAGTAGTAAAATACTGTGACTGATACATTCGGCAACTGGAAATCAAAATCCAGTAGTCAGTCTGGGAGCTGTGCTGGCCACTGGGGAGAGGTGGGTTGGGGGTGTGTGTGTCTGATTAACCCCTTCTGTTCTGGACCAGTTACGATGCCACCATTGGCTTGTTCACCTGCCGGGGCTGGTGCCCTCTTAGAGGGGACAGGCCCCTGCCCCATTCCCCGCTCCCCTGAACCAGCTTGTCCCTGCCCAGGGGGCGGATGGGAGCCGGCGCCCCCCAGAGGCGGCAGGACCCTGCCCCATTCATGATCCGACCCCCTTCTCCCAGCTCTTCCACATCGACTTCGGCCGCTTCTTGGACCACGAGAAGAAGTTTGTTCTCACCCAGGACTCCTCATCCTCAGCATAGGGGTGCTGGAGAGCACCAAGACCAAAGAGTTTGAGAGGTGAGTCTCTTCTCCTGCTCCCCTCCCAGAGCCAGGGAGAGAACCCAGGCGTCCTGGCTCCCAGCCCCCCCTGCTCTAACCCACCAGCCCCCACTCCCCTCCCACAGCCGGGGAGAGAACCCAGGCGTCCTGACCCCCCTGACCCCCACCTAGACCTGCGCCCTGTCAGGTTCTCGGCTACCTGCCGATCAACCCCTTGTCACGGGTGCTGGACACGTCAGAGCCGGGGGCCCCGAATGTTTCCCCCACCGCAGCGGGACCCCCCAGGAGGAACCAGGTCTTCCACACCATCCTACCCACAGCTCCTGGCCCCACTCATGGCTCTCGGTCCCACCCTTTCCTTTGTGGGGGGTGTGCATCTGAAACGGGCGGAGCCAGGTGCATAAGCTCCTCCCATCCTGGTGGGGGATGGGCCCTGAGCAACAGAGGGGCGGGGCCTGAGAGGCGAACCTTGTGCCCACGTGAGGGTGGGGCCTTTCCATAGGAGAAAGTGAGGGGTGGGGTCAAATTCATTATGCCCCTCCCTTTGTGGGGGAGGGCAGAAGTCAGAGATCCTTAAGCCCCGCCCCTTGTGGGAACCATAAGCCCCTCCCCCTCCTCCTCAGGCTCCTCCTCTGGGGCGGAGCAAAGAAGGGATGAACCGTCCCCCTGGGATTCCCGCTGTTAGGGGGTGGGGCGTCCTGCCCCCTTGACATCGGACCCCCTCGGAAATTCGAGGGGGGCAGTTAAGGGGGTTTCGCCCCCCGTTTTCGAGGGGGCAACAGGTCGTTTCCTGTTCCCCCGAAATCTTCCAGTGTGCCTGAGCCCCCCCCGAGGAAGGGAAAACTGGGGGTTTAGGGGGGTCAGGATATGGGGCGCCCCAGGAGATAGACACAGGCAGCTGCAGCATCCATTTTTATTGAGATTTCGGGCTCTGGGGGTGGGGGGATGGGACGGGGACCTGCCCAGCTGGCCCTGGCTTGAGGGGACCCCCCCCAACATCAGGCGCACAGAGAGGCTAGGTAGAGAGGTGGGGAGAGAACCCAGGAGTCCTGGCTCCCAGCCCCCCCTGCTCTGACCCACCCGCCCCCACTCCCCTCCCAGAGCAGGGGAGCGAACCCAGGAGTCCTGGCTCCCAGCCCCCCCTTCTCTAACCCCCCAGCCCGCACTCCCCTCCTAGAGCTGGGGAGCGAACCCAGGAGTCCTGACTCCAGGGACTGCAGCCCAGTTGCTCTGGGGAGGAGCATGTGGATTTTTTTGGGGGGTGCTGGGTGGGGGGGGGTGCGGGGAGCCGGCCTATGATTGGTTGCTGGGGATGCCACGTGCCCATTGGTCCCAGGGAGGGGTATAGAAGCTGGTGCTTCCAACGAAGGGTTAAATCTATCGCCTAGCAATAAACGAAACCATTTATAGTGGGCGCTGCCACTGATAAATTAACGGGGGGGGGGCGGCGGGGTGGGGGGGGGCAGAGAAAAGGGTGACCCTTGGGTGCAGATCGGGGGGGAGGAGAAAGGCAGGGTCCTTCGGGAGGGGCAGGTGAAATGTGGGGTGCAGGGAATCTATAGGGGGCCCCTTGGGGGCATCCGGGCGGGGAGGGGGCTCAGAAGTTGATGTTGATGTCCCAGACTTCCCCGCTCAGGGCGTTGGCCGCCCCCTGCAGGGTCCAGGTGGCCAGGGCCAGCTGGCGCCGGAACCGCCCCTCGTCGAAGGCCCCCGGCGCCTCCCGCAGCCCCCGCAGCTGGTCCCACAGAGCCCGCAGCGTGTGGGGCCCCCGGCCCTGCAGGACGTGGCGGAAGGGGGTCTCCGTGGCCGCCACGTAGGGGGACAGGAAGTCGAACTCCACCTGGGGGGGGGCAGGAAGAAAGGGGGGTGTTAGCAGAGTCGGAGCCCTGTCCCCGTCCCCGCATTGCTGCAGGGTGCAGTGGGGAGGCGCAGGCAGCGGCGGGGGGTGGGGGTGGGGCTGCGGGACGATGCACAGCCCCCCACCCCAAATCTCACCCTCATGATGCGGGTGTTGTGCATACGGTTGAGCCGTTCGTTCCTCTCCTCCGAGCTGTAGATGTCGTGCCTCAGTTTCTCCACCGCCCGGCTGTAGTCGCCCCGGGCCGAGTACAACCACTGCAGGGTCAGGCCGCGGCTCTGTGGGGCGGGAGACGGGGGGGGGATTCAATGGGGCAGGCCCCCCCATTCTGCGCTCCCAGATCTGCGCCCTTCGGAGCAGGATCCTCCCCCTCCCCGGCTCCTCCAAGCCCCCCACCTTGAGCTCGCTGCTGTAGGGGTTGAACCGGGCGATTTCCTGCAGTAGGACGTCCCCATAGGCCCCGAAGTCCAGGGGCAGCAGGTGGTCGTGGGTCAGGCGGATCAGCAGTTGCCCCACAACCTCGGCCACTGCCTTGGCCACGGCCGGCAGGCGCCCGAAGAGCAGCCCGTTCAGGTTCTCGTAGGTGTCGTCCTGGGTGCGCAGGAACGGGTAGGGCCGGGCGTCCTGCGGGGGGACGGGGGCGCGTGACAGTGGGCAGGAATGGGTAGCCCCGGCGGCTTTTCCGTAGCCGCGTTGGAAGCCCTGAAGCCGGACCGAGAAAGCAGCAGCCGGAGGCCTGGGGTCACCTACTCACACTCCAGCTAAAATGTTTCACCCCAGGCTGTGGGGAGGGGACTTCACCCCGCTAGCCCCCCACTGCCCCCAGATAAAGAAACAGATCCCAAGTAACCCCCTCCTGTGTGGCCAGAAACTGCTCCTCAATAGGGAACGATGTGAAATCCTCATTGTGGGATCCTTGCGGTGACCCTTTCCTATTGTTTCGGGTTTAGGATTAGCGGCCGTGTTAGTCCGTATCCCTAATAGGGTGACCAGATGTCCTGATTTTATAGGGACAGTCCCGATTTTGGGGTCTTCTTCTTATATGGGCTCCTATTACCCCTCCACCCCCATCCCGATTTTTCACACTTGCTGTCTGGTCACCCTACTCGCTAAAGAAAACGGGGAAGACCTGTGGCACCGTAGAGACTAGCAACCGATTTATTTCACCGTAAGCTTTCGTGGGATGCATCTGACGAAGTGGGCTGTAGTCCACGAAATCTTATGGTGAAATTAATTGGTTAGTTTCTAAGGTGCCACGAGTCTTCCCTGTTTTCTTTCCTATTGTTTGACCCTGCGATCTCTGCCCGGTTTGTAATTGTTTCTGTATAATTAACCTCGCTAGGGGTGAAGCAATTAAGGTCGGGGGGGGGGTGATTGGTTCGGTAATTTTGGTAGGATTGGTTAGTAAAATTATGCTGCGATAATTGGTCCAGGTCTAAACAGGACTCAAGTTTCATGATATAAACTGGGG
>ML677429.1:225472-236441 GCA_007922305.1 Dermatemys mawii
ACCTCCCCCTTGGTCCCCTGTTTCCTCCCCACCCCCACGTGGCTTTTCTCAAACCCCTCCCCGATACCCCACTTGTCCTGGGCGGGGCACGAACGTCGGGGGGTCGGGAGAGAAGCGAGTTGCGGGAGCCATTGAAGCCCCCCCCCTTTATTTCTTGCTGTCCAGGCCCCCTTCCCGGGCTGCCTGGGGGTCTTTCTCCAGCTCCCCCCGGGGGTGGGGGGGCATCTGCTGGGTCGTCATGGGCTCTATATGTGTCTTGTTGATCCGCGGTGAATTTCCAATCCCCCCCCCCCGCCCCGGCCCCGATGGTTGCGGGGGGGGAGGGGGCGTGAATGGAGTTGAAATAACTCAAGCCCGTAGCATCAAACATCAGGACCCCCACCCCTGTTGTGCCGGGCACTGCACAGACCCAAACCCCCAGCCCCATTGAGACCAGGGCCGGGGTGGGGCGGGATCCCTGTCATGCTCTGGGGCTGACTGTGGGGCGGTTCTGTGGCCCTCCCTAGATGCCTTGCACCCTTGCCATCTAGCTACGCCCCCTACTCCAGCAGCGTCTGGGGCAGTCAGCCACCATGCCACTGCGTTGCTAGATCACAGGGGGAAACTGAGGCACGTCGCCGGGAAAGAGATCCCGCAGTCGGTGGCGGCAGCGGAGCCGGGGAGAGAACCCAGGGGTCCTGACGCCCAGTGCAGTCCTGCTGCTTCCTCTGTGCCAGGGGCTGTACAAATCTATGCTAGATCTGTTGGTTTGAAAGGCAGATGTGAGGTCTTGTGGGGCAACTCACCCGGTGACCCGCCTCCTGGAGTCTGAATCGGGATGGGGGTGTGTGTGTCTTTTTAAACGATAACTCTCGGCGTCTCAAGCGGAAATTGTGGGTTTGGTGCTGGATTCCTGGGGCGAGCTCTGATCCGTGCTGCGCGGCCGGTCGGAGGAGACGATGTTGTGACCCCTTTCGGCTTTAAGGTGTCGGAAAGTTCACCGGTCCGGAGTTGGCGTGAGGCGCGTCTGTCGTAACGGCGTCCATGTGGCGGTGGAAATGTACGCGGGACGACGGGCGTGAAGTGGGCCGGGGCTCTGAGTTAAGGTTGTCAAGTAACTTACACGCATGGAGGTGTAATTTTGAATAGGTCCTGGGAATTAATCTTTATTCAGAGGGTCCTGCTCTTGGTCCCTGGTACTCCCCTGTACGAACACCGAGCAGTAGATGGTCCCTGCTTGGAGAGCAGACGGACATAGGCAGAGTTAACACAGTGTCATCGTAGTGCCCCAATGAGGTGGGTTTAGTGAGGCGGGAGAGGGAGCTGGGATAAAGTGAAGGCTGTGTTTGGAGAACGGGTATGGATCTGAAGGAGGTCTATAAAATGATGATGGGTGTGGAGAAAGTAAATAAGGACGTGTTATTTACTCCTCATACCACGAAAACTAGGGGTCACCCAATGAAATTAGTAGGCAGCAGGTTTAAAACTAAAGGTGATATTTTTTGACGTTACGCACTGTCAACCAGTGGAACTCCTCGCCAAAGGATGTCGTGAAGGCCAAGACTACAACAGGGGTCGAAAAAGACCTAGAGAAGTTCATGGGGGACAGGTCCATCAATGGCGATTAGCCGGGATGGCGTCCCTGGTCTCTGTTTGCCAGGGGATGGATCGCTTCATGATTCCCGGTTCTGTTCATTCCCTCCGGGGCACCTGGCTTTGGATACTGGGCGAGATGGACCTTTGGTCTGACCCAGTCTGGCCGTTCTGATGTGTGCTTGTGTGAACTGAGTATCTGAACGGAGCCAGGGATACAGGTCGGCGTTAAGGCTGTTTATTTTTTTAAACCATGAGGGTTGTGTGCTGTTATTAATAGGCTTGGAAGGTTAAATTTCTGTGATCAGTCTCTGTAGTTGTCTATTTCACGGGACACACTGACTGTGGAGAAAATTTTTCCACAGATAATTGAAATTTCCACACCGGCAAAGTAAGAATAACGCTGCTTGAGAACGTCGCCTTAAATCAAACGAAGAAGTTCCTAAGCAGCAGTTTTCTTACCTTGGCCCTGAACTTCAATTATCCATGGGAATATTTTTCCCAGGGGTGGGGTGTCTCCTGTGAAATTGATGCATGACATTGACGTGTTTTAGCGGTTCTGAAACTTAAACTTTTTGAATCTCCCTCTGCGGTAATTAAATGGTGTCTGACTGGCCCCTTCTGAATTTCCTGCAAATGCGAACATTTAAATTGATTACAAATGCCACATTTGCGCAAATTGAAATTGAGACTCAAAATAATGCTAAAAAATAAACCATCCATCAAAATTATTTAAAAAAATCCAAGTCTATTTATCGGGTATATTTGAATGTGTATCTGCTTTCCTGGAACCTATTCAGATCTGTGCCCTCCGTCCGTACCATTTGGTGTTTGTATAGACTGAGCAAAATTCCATTTTTACTTTATTTTATAATTTCAGTGGATAATATTGATTTTTATGTTAGTGCGTTTTAAAATATTGTTATTGATTGTTTTGAAATTCACAGTTGAGGGGAAATTATTAAATCATTATTTAATGACAGCTGATGTTAAGATTAAAAAAGTTAAAGGTTTCTAACCGTTAGAACACATTGTTGACGTCGCGTGTCAAAACAGACAAATTCTCAGAAGTTTTCAAGCAGCGTTTTTCTTACTTTGCCAATCTGTCCATTTCTGTTAGCAGTGGAAGTATTTTTTCCTGGGGTTTCCCTGTGCCTGGTGAAATTGATGTTTATCAACATTTACTGATTAAAAATCCAAGTCTAGGTATGTAGAACAAGGAGTCAGGATTGTTTTTATGGTCTGGTGAGCAGATTTGCGCTTTAACTTTAAAGAGCTGCCGGTAGCTTAAAGGTTGCCTAAACTCTAGGTCTTGCTAGACTTGGGATCGCTGCCTGGTTTGTATGGCTGCTTCGGACATTTTTACTAGAGCTCTGCTCAAGGAAAAATTAATTCTCCGGGCAGCATCACCCAGAAATTAATTCTCCGGGCAGCGATACGCCGGCTGAGGCTTGTAAGCTGCAAGCGGCTTTTTAATGCATCTCCTGTTTGCGGCATGTGATTGGTTAATAATTGTATCCCATGAGGATTCATTTACTACGTTGCTGACCAGTGGTAGTAGATAAAATAATAATATTCGGTCAGCTGTTTTGCTGTGAGAATAATAAAAAAAAAGGTTTCCCCGTCAGACTGTTTAAATATGAATCTCTAGCACCGTAGTAAATGAAATATGTTCGCACCGCTGTGGCTCGTTTGAGTAATGACCGCTAATTTGGCGTCCGAGGACAGGAGATTCTCGGCGTGACAAACGCCTTGGGGAATGGAGGTTGTTCGTAACTCTGAACAAAACGCTCCCGGTTGTTGTTAAACGTTTCCAATGCACCGTTGCCTTCGTGCAGCTTTGAAACTTTACTGCGCAGAAACGCTGCTTTTAACCATCTTCATTGAAATGAAACAAGCACACAAACAATTTCCTTACTCTTTTAAACTTCCCTGTATTGTTTTTAGTGGTTTTAACACAAAACTGTCCTCTGCTTGCCTTTTATTTGGGGACTCTGGGTTTGCCTTATTGTGTACTTCGAGGGGTGTGGGTCAACCGATTGGTGTGTAACGCCGAGTTTCTCCTGTATCTCTGGGCTAGGTGATTCCAAAGCCAGCGGGGTTGGTTGTAAACTATGAATCTGCTTTATAATGGTCTTGTACCACCGTGCCGGTTGTACTGCAAACAACCAAAAGACCCAAGGAGCTCGCAGTGGAAGGGTAAGACGAGAGAGCAGATGCGTGGAAAAGATGGGACAGTGTTGGCATAGCACCGCTGAGGTTTTCTTTGGTGAGCGTCACGGGCAAAGAGAGCTTCGAGGTGGATGTGAAGGGCTGTGGTGTTCACGGGGAGGGCAGCGTAGTAGAAAAGGTGACGAGGCTCCTTTGGAAGTTGAACCAGCGAGCGATGGCGGCTGACGGGACGAGCCAGCCAAGTGCCGGCGGGATGATTGGTTGCGGGGATCGGCCCGGGAAGCAGACCCGTCGGCGATGTTTTGCGCCACGGAGAACTCCCAGTCAAAGTGCAAGACAAGGTGACCTCCTACGAGTCTGTGATTTTTGAAACCCGCTCTAATTCAGCCCGACGTTGTGGGGTGATGGCCGGCTGACCTTCTCTACTTTGGGGGCGTTCGTCGATGGAGTGGGGTAGCGTCTTTGAATGGACTATCTTCCATCGGCACAACTTGGGGCCGGGAAGGAAACTGGAGCGTCTGAGCTCCATCCGAGTTTGGAGGTAGACGGTTGAGCAAAAGCGGTTAAACCCACGTTGTGGGAGCCCACTTAAAATGGTGTGGGGGGTTAGCCGGCGACAGCGGGGTGCAAGAAATTGAAATTGAGCCATAAAGCCAGGGTCTGAGGCTATGAGTGTGTAGTGTCAAATTCGTAACTCCGCTCAATTCCCCGGGCATGGCTTCCGAAGGGGACCGAGCGGTCAGTCATGGTGGCTGGTGGGGTCCTGCCTCGGGTTTTGCTGTGATTCTCATTGGAGAGCGTAGTGCTTCGGTCTGGTTTCACCCACGCCGTTGTTACTGGGGCATTGGAGGCGCCGGAGGAGGTACACCCCGTAGTGCGAGCTGCACGGCCAGGACCCGTGACTCTTGACTGGCGTGTTGTGGGGGGGTCTCTTCTGGCCTTAGAGACTCTTAAGTCCCCAGTTCTTTCGCAGCCTTTTAAAACCACGGACCCCAGACGGGACACGTTATTCCAGGACCGGTCTGGCCAAAGCTGGAGGCAGGGGGAGAAAAATCTGCCTCCCTACTTCTGGAGCTCAGCCTAGCAGATGAATCGTCTCCAAGGCCCGGAGTGCATTGTCTGGCTGGGCGGCAGCAAATCTCGTAGTCAAACCATCCCAGCTTGATTCAAAACCGGGGCTTCACGTCTCCCTGAGTTTAACACAGCGGCGAGATGTCCCAGATTCCCCAAAAGCCGCGTGGCGATTGTTGGGGACTGAACTTTTTGTTGCGGGGGGTGCCGTGTTTCAGACTTGAGACATGGGAAGGGGGGTGGGAATTGGATTGAAGGCTCTGAGCACCGATCCCCTGAAAATCAGACAGGTCAGGGGCCCCAAGTCTTTGATTGGTTTTCACAACCTTGGCTGTGTATTTTGTAGCTTCTATCGAGATGGCGAGAGGGGCTTACTGGGTTCGAGCAGGGTCGGGAGCCAGGACTCCTGGGTTCCCTCCCTGGCTGTGGGAGGGGAGTGGGGGCTGGTGGGTTAGAGCAGGGGGGGGCTGGGAGCCAGGACTCCTGGGTTCTCTCCTCAGCTCTGGGAGGGGAGTGGGGGCTGGTAGCTGGTGGCTAGAGACAGACTCTGCCCCAGCTGAGATCAGGGCCCCGTCGTGCCGGGTGTTGCCCAGACCCACAGCGAGAGACAAGTCATGGGAGGCAAAGGCAGGATTGTTCTCTCTTTTACGTAGCTGCCCCGATGTTGGTCTGGTGGGTCTGCGTTGTGCCTGGAATAATCCCCTGCTCTCAGCCGGGGTTGGGCCCCTCGCTGGAGTATCACATACGCCTGGCTGTGATACAAACCCCCGGCTGGTAAACCGCCCCCCAGGCCGGCGGTTGGGAGGGGCGCCCTGGTTGGAAACCATGCGACAGTTTCCTGTCAGGTTCTAGCTCTGGGGGCTTTGCGTCCGAAACGCCTTGGCCTAAGTGGTGGGGAAACTGATGTTTGTGAGTTGTGGAGCAAAGTGTAGTGGTTAGAGCAGGGGGGGCTGGGAGCCAGGACTCCTGGGTTCTCTCCCTGGCTGTGGGAGGGGAGTGGGGACTGGTGGATTAGAGCAGGGGGGGCTGGGAGCCAGGACTCCTGGGTTCTCTCCCCGACTCTGAGAGGGGTATGGGGGCTGGTGGTTGGAGCAGGGGGCCTGGCGCCCCACAGTTCGGTGTTTGTCCGTTAGCTTTTGGCGGTGGCCCTGCCAGGGGATTGGCCGCTCTGCCCTTTGCGGTTTCCCACAATCTTGACGCGGGTGTTATGCAACCTTCCCTTCTCCCCACTGGGGCTGGACTCAGGGGGCTGCAGCCCTTCTGGGCCAGGCCCAGCAGGGTCTCCGCTGGCAGCGGAACTTGTCAGGCTTCAGATGGCATGCTGGCCCCAAAGAGCCGGTGGAACTCCCTGCCACATGCTGACGTAGGTGTCGAGAGTCAGGACTCCTGGGCTCTATTCTTGGCTCTGTTTTGGGTCTAGTGGCTTACAGCAAGGGGTCCTGGGAGCCAGGCTCCTGGGTTCCCTCCCCAGGCATTGCTGGGGATGGGGCAAGTCCCTTTGCCTTACTTTCTGCATAACAGACAGCTCTGTAGAAGCTCTGTGTTCTTGTGCCTTCCCATGGCTGTGATGGGAATTGTTCTGCTGTGTGTCCTATACCCTATACTGCTGACAGGATGGAGGTGATTCTCCAATGTGCTGTGGGTAACGCTTTGCATGGTACAGGGGTGTGAAGTCAGTGCCCCCCCCCCGCTCCATCACAGTGTGGATTAACGCTCCCCCTCTTTTTCCCCAGCAGCTCTTCCCGATGTGAATCCGGCTTCTGACTCTATCGTGGGGGGAGCACAGCCCGCCAGCCTCATCAGCACCCCTGGTCCGCCAGCAACCCGGACAGACGGGTGTCCCCAGGTCCCCACCCCTTGGAAATCCCCCCGTCCCAGCGTGCTTGGACCGGCAAGCCGCTGCTGTCTTGGTGAGAAACACTTGGGGCGTGGAGGGAAGAGAACCCAGGAGTCCTGGCTCCAAGTCCCACCAGCCCCCACTCCCCTCCCAGAGCCGGGGAGAGAACCCAGGAGTCCTGGCTCCCAGCCCCCACTCCCCTCCCAGAGCCAGGGAGAGAACCCAGGAGTCCTGGCTCCCAGCCCCCCCTGCTCTTAATTCCTAGACTGTGGACCTGGTTCATGGGGGAGGCATATTGAGGCCTTGTGGGGTAGCGTTGGGCAGGGGGTGGGGAGATGGTCTAGAATTATTTATCCCTTAGATAATGGTAGAGATCTGAAATGGACCTGTATTTTGGGGGGCCAATGGGGAGTGGCTGAGAGCCCCCCCACCTCTCCACCTGGGTGAGGCTCAACTTCCCCCCACCCCGCCCCAGCTGATCTGCACTGCGAAGGCCTGGGGAGGGGGAGATAGTGTGTGGAGGGGAATAGTCCTTGATCCTAACCCTGCCCCCACATCGGGTTCTGTCTCCTGGCTGCAGGTTCGCCGCCGTGGGCCCAGCCTCCCACGGTGAGGGGCGTGGGGCTGTAGCCAGCAGGTAAGGAAGGGGGGTGGGGGGGGTGAGAGATCGTGGGGGCAGGGAGCCCAGAGCGATGGGTTGGGGGCGCTCCGCCTTTCATCGCCCGGTTTCCCTCCTTGCTCTCCAGGTCGCAGGACAAGGGAAGCTAAACCCAGCGCACACGCAGAGGGCGATGGCCGCCGAGACTCTCAATTTTGGACCGGAATGGTGAGCGTGGGGAGCTGGGGGGTGGGACCCAGGGAGCGTGAGGTGGGTATAGGCAGGACCTGGGGCTCTGCAGAGAGACCCACAAACGCGGGTTGGCTCTTAACTTCGGGGCAAAGAAATCGATAACGCACCCACGAGATCCTGCTCCCCAAACTGGGGGAGAACCCTGGAGTCCTGGCTCCCAGCCCCCCTGCTCTAACCCACCAGGCCCCACTCCCTTCCCGGAGCTGGGGAGAGAACCCAGGAGTCCTGGCTCCTAGCGCCCCCTGCTCTAACCCACCAGCCCTCACTCCCGCCCCAGAGCCGGGGGGAGAACCCAGGAGTCCTGGCTCCCAGCCCCCCTGCCCTAACATTCTAACTTAACCCTAAAGCCCCCTTTGAAGGCTCCTGGCTGGCCAGATGCCCTGGCAGTCTGTGTGTGCTTGAAGCCCAGCCCCCGCCCTGGCGCTGACTCTCCATCTGTCCCGTCCCCCCCAGGCTCCGTGCGCTGTCCAGTGGGGGGAGCGTGGCCTCCCCCCCGCCCTCTCCCGCCATGCCAAAGTACAAGCTCGCGGACTATCGCTACGGCCGAGAAGAGATGCTCGCACTTTATGTCAAAGAGAACAAGGTGGGTGTGTGCCCGGCAGGGCCCCCTCCCGCCCGCTGCAGGTAGCCGAAGGCCAGCCCGTGCCCAGGGCGAGTCCCCGGGCCGGAGCAAGGGCGACCGTGCGGGTGCTCCAGAATATTACTCCTGGGGGCCTTCTGTTACAAATTTATCCCCATAAAGTTATAAATTCTGTGCCAGAGGCCGGGGGAGTGGGGTTCATTGGGGGGGATTCTGAGTGCACGGGGAGGGGGTGAGGCTTGGCGGGAGGGTCTGGCTGCACGGGGGTTGGGCGGATGGGGGAGCAGCTCCCTGTACAAGGATCCCTCCCTTTGCAGCTGAGGAGCGCTGGGTGTAGGAAGTGGCGGGTGGGGAGTTGGCAGAGCTTCCTGCAGCCGGGGGGAGAAATGTGGGAGTGGGTCTGACCCGGCCCCGGATGCTGTGCAGGGAAAGAGGAAGTCCTGTCCTCCCCAGCGCCGCTGGGACTAGCTGCTGAGCCGGCGCAGGGTAGGAGCCAGCAGCCAGGTCTTCCCCAGTCCTGCCCCACAGTGATTTATCTCTTTACTTTCCCCAAAACGTACTGCCTCCATTCCCTGCCCCCAAAACATACTGCTGGGGGGGGGGGGTGTCACATGACCACTTCTGTGGCTTCCCTTTGCTTCCCAATGAGTCATTTTCCTGCGGGGAATCAAAGAAATCTGCCCTGGGGGGACATAGATTCTGCGCGTGCGCAGTGGCGCAAATCCCCCCCAGCAGTAAACTATTCATGGGCTCATGGAGTGTCAGCTGACTGGGGGGTGGGGTTATGGCTGCCCGGTGCGGTGACCCGGAATGGGCTGGGATGAATGCGGTTGGGGTCTGAGTTCAGATCACCCACAAGGGAGCGAGATGGGGCTGGTGTGACCCTGGGGTGCCCCTTCGAGGTTTGCGGGTGGGGGGGCGCCCCAAGAGAAAGCCCAGTATCTTGGGGAGCGGGGGCGGGTGTGATCCGGCTCGGGGGTGGGCAGGGGACGTTCGCTCCCGCCCGCACCCCCCAGCTGCTCTCTCCGCCCCCGCCCAGGTCCCGGAGGAGCTCCAGGATAAGGAATTCGCCGCCGTTCTCCAGGAGGAGCCACTGCAGCCGCTGGCTCTGGTCCCGCTAACGGAGGAGGAGCAGGTAGTGGGGCGGGGGGTGCACTTGGGGGCCCCACTGCTTGTGCCAGGGGCTGCCGGCTCCCCCCAGCCCCAGGGCGGGGACTGGCTGGCTCAGGGGGGCAGGGGAACGGGGCAGGGGCCTGTCCCCTCTAGGGGTGCCAGCCCCGATCCGGCAGGCCCTGGTGATCTCCGGCTACTAACCCCCCCCCCCCCCCCCCCGGCTCTGTTCCAGAGGAATTTCTCCATGTCCGTGAACAGCGTGGCGGTGCTGAGGCTGATGGGAAAAGGAGGCGGAGCCGCTCCCGCTGGAGTCTCCCGGGGGAGGGGCAGTACCCGGAGCCGAGGTATCTGGCAGGAGATTCGGGGTCCGGGGACTGGGCCCCGGGGTCCGGTGGGGCGGATGGAGACGTGGGGATAATGGGAACCGGTAAGAGGGGGGCTGTGCCCTTCGGAGTGAATGGGGATGGGGGGGTCTGACCCTGGCTCTCAGCCCCCCCCACCCCTCACTGGCAGGCGGGACCCGGGGAGGGGGGCAGGACCGGCTCAGGGACGCCCCCCGTTGGCAGGCCGCGGTCTCAGCCCCCTCTTCCCCCAGGCCGGGGCCGCGGCGAGAGCGGGTTTTACCAAAGAAGTCCGGAGGAGCCGGAGGGGGCGTTCGGGCGCGGGGCCCGGGAGATCCACCGCAGCCAGAGCTGGGACGACAGGTGAGGGGAGTTTGGGGGGGGGGGGGGGGGGTGGGGGGGGCGGGGGGGGGGTGTTGGGGGGCCAGGCCCTGATCTCTCCCCTTCTCTCTCCGGCAGGGGCGAGCGGCGGTTCGAGAAGCCGACCCGGCGGGACGGAAGTAGGTGGTTCAGCGGAGTGGGGGGCGGGGCTATAACGGGGTGGGACCCTAAGACTGGAGGGGGGGTGTCCCATGACAGGAAGAGGGGGTCCCCACAGTCATACCCAAGAACTGGGGGGCCCATGTGTCCCCCCACTTCCAGGTGCTCCGCTGGGGGTAGTCTCCTCCCCCTTCCC
Organism: Dermatemys mawii; assembly: GCA_007922305.1. NCBI lineage: Eukaryota > Metazoa > Chordata > Testudines > Dermatemydidae > Dermatemys > Dermatemys mawii. The sequence goes on from ML677429.1 coordinate 235,685, forward strand.
TTAGTAGCTGCCCTATAGGTGAAGCTGACCCCCCCCCCTGTGGTTGGATGTGGGGTGGGGGGGTCATGTGACCCGGCCCCCCCACTGATGACCTCTCCCACTTTGCCCCCCTCAGCCCGGGCTCCCTTCGAGGAGGGGGCGCCGCCCCCCCGCAAGGACTACGCCCGCTCGGACAGCAACAATTGGCGGACGCTGCGGGAGGAGCAGGAGGAGGAGGAGGAGGGGGGCGGGGGCGCCGGCCCCACCCCCGCTGGGGCGGCCGCGGGGGGCAGCTGGCGGCTGAGCGGGGCCCGGCGCGAGAGCGAGCGCTGGCGGTCGGCCAGCCCAGGTGAGGCCCGCCAGGGACTGGGGGCGGGGCCTGTGTGGGGACTGTTTGTGGGGTGGTAGGAGGGGCCATAGGGCAGGCTGGGGGCAGGGTCTGTGGGGGACCCTCCCATGGAGGGTTAGCAGGACCAGCCATAGGGCAGGCTGGGGGCGGGGCCTGTGGGGGATCCTCCCATGGAGGTGTGGTAGGAGGGACCATAGGACAGGCTGAGGGCGGGGCCTGTGGGGGACCCTCCCCATGGTGGGATGGTAGGAGGGGCCATAGGGCAGGCTGAGGGCAGGGCCTGTGGGGGACCCTCCCCATGGAGTGTTAGTAGGAGGGGCCATAGGGCAGGCTGAGGGCGGGGCCTGCGGGGGACCCTCCCCATGGTGGGGTGGTAGGAGGGGCCATAGGGCAGGCTGAGGGCGGGGCCTGTGGGGGACCCTCCCATGG
>ML677431.1:0-12932 GCA_007922305.1 Dermatemys mawii
ATCCGGAGCACTTTCCGGATCAGAGGAACAGTTACAGGAGCAGTGCCTGGAGCAGCCTGGGGTACTCCGGAGCACTTTCTGGAGCAGCACAGCAGTTTCGGAGCAATGGCCGGAGCAGTCTGGGGTACTCCGGAGCAGTTTCAGGAGCAGCGGAGCAGTTTCGGAACAGAGCCCGGAGCAGTCTGGGGGCTCCAGAACACTTTAGGGAGAATCAGAGTAGTTGCCGGAGCAGTGTCTGGAGCAGTCTGGTGGGCTTCGGAGCAGTTTGCGGAGCAGCGGAGAAGTTTTGGAGTAGTGCCGGAGGCCTTTAGGGATTCCGGAGCACTTTCCGTATCAGCGGAGCACTTTCCGGAGCAGTGCCAGGAGCAGTCTAGGTGACTCCAGAGAACTTTCCAGAGCAGCGGAGCAGTTACCGGACCAGTGCCGGGAGCAGTCTGGTGGGCTCCGGAGCACTTTCCGGAGGAGCAGAGCAGTTTTGGAGCAGTGCCCAGAGCAGTCTGGGTGCTCTGTAGCACTTTTTAGAGCAGCCTAGTAGATTTGGAGTACTGACCGGAGCAGTCAAGGGTGCTCTGGAGCACTTTCCGGAGCATCGGAGCAGTTTCCGGAGCAGTGCACGGAGCAGTCTGGGGGGCTCCGGAGCAGTTTTCGGAGCTGCGGAGCAGTTTTGGAACAGTAACCGGAGCAGTCTGGGGGGCTCCGGAGCACTTTCCGGAGCAGCGGACAAGTTACCAGAGCAGTTCCCGGAGCAGTCTCGGGGGCTCCGGATCTTTTTCCAGAGCAGCGGAGCAGTTACCGGAGCAGTGCCCGGAGCAGTCTGGGGGTCTACGGAGAACTTTCCGGAGCAGCGGAGCAGTTACCGGAGCAGTACCCGGAGCAGCTTGGGGCTCCGGAGCACTTTCTGGAGCAGCGGAGCAGTTACGGAGCAGTGCCCGGAGCAGTCTGGGGAGCTCCGGAGCACTCTCCGGAGCACCAGAGCAGTAACTGGAGCAGTGCCCAGAGCAGTCTGTGGGGCTCCAGAGCACTTTCCGGAGCAGCGGAGCAGTTACAGGAGCAGTGCCCGGAGCAGCCTGGGGGCTCCGGAGCACTTTCTGGAGCAGCGGAGCAGTTACAGGAGCAGTACCCGGAGCAGTCTGGTTGGCTCTGGAGCACTTTCCGGAGCAGCGGAGCAGTTTCAGAGCAGTGCCCGGAGCAGTCTGGGGGCTCCAGAACACTTTGCGGAGGAGCAGAGTAGTTGCTGGAGCAGTGCCTGGAGCAGTCTGGTGGGCTCCGGAGCAGTTTGCGGATCAGCGGAGAAGTTTTGGAGTAGTGCCGGAGGCGTATAGGGACTCCGGAGCACGTTCTGGATCAGCGGAGCACTTTCCGGAGCAGTGCCCGGAGCAGTCTAGGTGACTCCGGAGAACTTTCCAGAGCAGCGGAGCAGTTACCGGACCAGTCCCCGGAGCAGTCTGGGGCGCTCCGGAGTCCTTTCTGGAGCAGAGGAGCAGTTACAGGAGCAGTGCCTGGAGCAGTCTGTGGGGCTCCGGAGATCTTTCTGGAGCAGTGGAGCGCTTAACGGAGAGGTACCCGGAGAAGTCTCGGGGTTCCGGAGCACTTTCCGGAGGAGCAGAGTAGTTACCGGAGCAGTGCCCGGAGCAGTCTGGAGGGCTCCGGTGCACTTTGCGGAGTAGCGGAGAACTTTTGGAGCAGTGCCCGGAGCACTCTAGGGGCTCCGGAGCACTTTCCGGAGCAGCGTAGCAGTTTCGCAGCAGTGCCCCGAGAACTCTACGAGCTCCAGAGCACTTTCCGGAGCAGCGGAGCAGTTACCGGAGCTGTGCCCGGAGCAGTCTAGGGGTCGCTGGAGCACTTTCCGGACAGCGTAACACTTAACGGAGCAGTGCCCGGAGCAGTCTCGGGGGCTCAGGATTTCTTTCCGGAGCAGCGGAGCAGTTACAGGAGCAGGGCCCGGAGCAGTCTGGGGGTCTATGGTGCACTTTCCAGAGCAGCGGAGCAGTGACCGGAGCAGTGCCGGGAGCAGTCTTGGGGCTCCGGAGCACTTTCCAGAGCAGCGGAGCACTTACTGGAGCGGTGCCTGGACCAGTCTGGGGGGCTCCGGATCACTTTCCGGAGCAGTGGAGCAGTTACAAGAGCAGTGCCCGGAGCAGTCTGGGGGGCTCCGGAGCACTTTCCGGAGCAGCGAAGCACTTCACGGAGCAGTGCCCCGAGCAGTCTGGGGGCCTCCAGAGCACTTTACGGAGCAGCGGAGCAGTTAGTGGAGCAGTGCCCGGACCAGGCTGTAGGGCTCTGGAGCACTTTCCGGAGGAGCAGAGTAGTTACCTGAAATGTGTCCGTAGTAGTCTGGAGGGCTCCGGAGCACTTTGCGGAGCAGCGGAGAAGTTTTGAAGCAGTGACCAGAGCAGTCTAGGGGCTCCAGAGCACTTTTCATACCAGCGGAGCAGTTACCGGAGCAGTGCCCGGAGCAGTCTGGGGGGCTCCGGAGCACTTTCCGGAGCAGCGGAGCATTTACCGGAGCAGTACCCGGAGCGGTCTCTGGGCTCCGGAGCACTTTGCGGAGCAGAGGAGCAGTTTTGGAGCACTGCCCGGAGCAGTCTAGGGGCTCCGGAGTACTTTCCGGAGCAGCATAGCAGTTACCGGAGCAGTGCCCGGAGCAGAATGGGGGTCTCCGGACCACGTTCCAGATCAGCGGAGCACTTTATGGAGCAGTGCCCCGAGCAGTCTGGGGTGCTCCGGAGCACTTTACGGAGCAGTGGAGCAGTTACCGGAGTAGTGCCCGGAGCAGTCTGGGGTCCTCCGGAGCAATTTAGAGAACAGCAGAGTAGTTACCGAAGCAGTGTCCAGAGCTGTCTGGGGTCTCCGGAGCACTTTCCGGAGGAGCAGAGAAGTTTCCGGAGCAGTGCCCAGAGCAGTCTGGAGGGCTCCGGAGCACTTTGCGGAGCAGCGGAGCAGTTAGCTGGAGCAGTCTGGAGGGCTCTGGAGCACTTTGCAGAGCAGCGGAGAAATTTTGGAGCAGTGCCCGGAGCACTCTAGGGGCTCCTGAGAACTTTCCGGAGCAGCGGAGCAGTTACCGAAGCAGTGCCCAGAGCAGTCTGGAGCGCACCGGAGCACTTTCCGGAACAGCGGAGCAGTTACAGGAGCTGTGCCCGGAGCAGTCTGGGGGGCTCTGGAGCACTTTCTGGAGTAGCGGAGGAGATACCTGAGCAGTGCCCGGAGCAGTCTGGGGGGCTGCAGAGCACATTCTGGAGCAGCGGAGCGGTTAGAGGAGCAGTGCCCGGAGCAGTCTGGGGGCTCCGGAGCACTTTCCGGAGCAGCGGAGCACTTTCCGGAGCAGTGCCCGGAGCAGTCTGGAGGGCTCCGGAACACTTTCTGGAGCAGCGGAGCAGTTTCGGAGCAGTGCCCGGAGCAGTCTGTGGGTCTATGGAGCACATTCTGGAGCAGTGGAGCAGATACCGGAGCAGTGCCCGGAGCAGTCTAGGGGCTACGGAGCACTTTCCAGAGCAGCGGAGCAGTTACCGGAGCAGTGCCCGGAGCAGTCTGGGGGGCTCTGCAGCACTTTCCGGAGCAGCAGAGCAGATACCTGAGCAGTGCCTGGAGCAGTCTGCGCAGGTTTCCCGGGAGAGCCAGCATGGCCCCCGTCCCTGACACAGTCACTAGTCCCCTCCACTGTGCTACGACGGGTGGGGGGAACATTGCTGCACAGAGGCAAGCTGCATATGGCCCTGGGCGGAAGCCGCATCTCATTAGAATGCCCTCCCTTTCTTCCTCGGTCACTAGGGTGACCAGATAGCACGTGTAAAAAATTGGGACAGAGGGTAGGGGTTAATAGGTGCCTATATAAGAAAAAGCCCACAAACTCAGGACTGTCCCTATAAAATCGGGACATCTGGTCACCCTATCAGTCACCCGCAGCAGCGAGATATCTTCCAGGACGAACACCTACGGAGAATGTTGGGACAGTGTTCAGAGTAGGGCTCCCGCCACTTCCCTGCACTCCCCCGCAGCCATATCACAGCATGGCAGGGAAACAATCATTCCCCCTGCATCTGGAGAAGACTCACCATGGCATGGGCTCCGTTGTTGTCTGTGTGCTCTCTGTGGGACAGGCAAATGGGGAATGCGGGGGAATCATCGGCATGTCTGCTGTTTAAAAGGGAGCCACTGTTACATGTTTCATTTTCTCTGTGTAGGATCGACCCTGAGCCCTGTGCCATCGCTGTTATCAGCAGCTGACAGGCTGAGGTGACTGAGGAAGAGGCCACGAAAGAGTAAAGAGGATCTAGTACAGCAAGTAACGCAACAGGCTGTAAAGAAGAATTGAATTGCACAGAGGTGGAGGGAGAACGAGAGCAAGTTGAGGGAGAAGGCGAGGCAGGAGAATGCGATTCACCAGAGGGAAACCACCGATAAGCTGTTCTCACTACTGCAGCTTCAATTAGAGACTATGCAGCGGATTGCCGCCATTCAGGAGGAAAAGCACCGCGCTCTCAGCCGCCTTTATCATTTGCCCCCAAACCCTTCCCCTTCTGGTCCTCTGTCCCCTCCGGGCCACAATCATCAGCTATCTGGTTATTACCACCCACAACTGCCTCCAACCCCCCTGTCTTCACCGAACAACCCCCAAACCTAGGACCCTTATCCACTGCACTTAATCCGTAATAACAAGCCTTATTGCCCTCCGCAAATGGGGTTTGGAGGACATGGCAACTCTGAGGGCACTAGAGACTCTGAGATCCGGACATATTCCAATCTCTGACTGATCTCATACCACCCCAGTTGCACCTCCCCCCGCTACCCCCACACATGCATCATAACCTTTTCTTTCAGCAACCGAAGTAGCTGTTGAATAAATGAATTGTCTTTTTAATAAATGGGTTTCTTTATTCAGTGTACATAGATTATTAATGGTTACAGAAAAGCAAATGCCTTTTCATATTAAAAGACTGCACCCTCCCTACCTCTGCACTTCCCATTAGAACTGGCTTTCAGCCTCAAAATGCTTCCTCAAGGCATCCCTGATCCTAACAGCCTCGCACTGGGCCCCTCTAAGAGTCCTGCTCTCTGGCTGTGCGTATGTGGCCTCCAGGTGTTGAACCTCCGAGGACCATGTCTGAGTGAAGCTTTCGCTCTTCCGCTCACAAAGATTATGTAGGGCACAACATGCGGAAATAACCGTGGAGATACTTCCCTCAGCCAAGTCTAGCTTCCCATAAAGATAGCGCCAGCGCGCCTTGAGATGCCCAAAAGCACACTCCACAGTCATTCGACACCGGCTAAGCCTGTAGTTGAACCTCTCCTGGCTTCTGTCCAGGCTCCCTGTGTAGGGTTTCATGAGCCAGGGCATTAAAGGGTAAGCGGGGTCGCCAAGAATCACGATGGGCATTTCGACTTCCCCCACGGGGATCCGCTGGTCTGGGAAAAAAGTCCCGGCTTGCAGCTTCATGAACAGGCTGGTGTTGTGGAAGATGCGTGCATCATGCACCTTTCCAGACCAGCCTGCGTTAATGTCAGTAAAATGCCAACGGTGATCCACAAGCGCCTGGAGAACCATGGAGAAGTACCCCTTTCGGTTAACATACTCGTCTGCTAGGTGGGCGGGCGCCAGAATAGGTATATGGGTCCCATCTATCGCCCCTCCACAGTTAGAGAAACCCATTTCTTCAAAGCCAGCAGCAATGCCATGCACGTTACCAAGACTCACAATTTTTCGTAGCAGGATGTGATTAATGGCCCTGCACACTTGCATCAGCACAACTCCAGCGGTCGACTTTCCCAGCCCAAAGTGGTTGGCCACCGATCAGTAGCTGTCTGGTGTAGCCAGCTTCCAGATCACGATAGCCACCCGCTTCTCCACCGGGAGGGCAGCTCTCAATCTGGTGTCCTTACGCCGCAGGGCAGGGGCGAGTTCAGCAGACAGTCCCATGAAAGTGGCTTTTCTCATGTGAAAGTTTTGCAGCCACTGCTCGTCATTCCAGACTTGCATGACTATGCGATCCCCTCAGTGCTCGTTTTCCGTGCCCAGAAGCGGCGTTCCACGGCCATGAGCATGTCCGTTAATGAGACAAGAAGCTTTGTGTCAAATGCGTTCACCGCTTCGATCTCGTCTTCAGACCCATCACTGTCATCCTGCATGTCAAGGATTAACTCCACTGCACACAGAGATGTGCTGGCGACAGTCGCCAGCATGTCCTCAGCAGTTGGGGATTCATTGCGGCACACAAAAATGGAGGACGGAGCGCGCCTTGCTGAAACCGTTGAAAGATGGCGCCTGAGGTGCACGGAAACCCAGGGATTGCTGGGATATGACACGAAGCATCATGGGTAGTTGGAACAGGATGCAGAATGCCCCGCAAGTGACGTCCCCCTATCACAAGGCATTGCGCCAGATCGGGAAGAGGTGCTCTGTGGGATACCTGCCCTAATGCGCTGCTCTTAATGCCACCTGAAGTGCCGCAAATGTGGCCATGCTATACCGCTGGCGTGTCTCAGTGTGGACATGCAATAGCGCTATAACTATTGCTATATACGGGGACTGCTATAACCAAAAGCGCTATAATCCTGTAAGTGTAACCATGCCCTAAGTTGAACAGCCCTAATCTTTTTAGTCTCTCCTCATAGGGAAGCTGGCCCATATCTTTGATCATCTTTATTGCCCTTCTCTGAAACTTTTCCAACTCCACTTTGTCCTTTTAGAGATGGGGTGACCAGAACAAGATACAGCAGTCAAGGCACGGGAGCACCGTGGATTTATATAGTGGCAGTATGATATTTTTTGTCTTAATGTCTATCCCTTTCCTAACATTCTGGTATGATTTTTGACTTCTGCTGTGCACTAAGCTGAAGTTTTCAGAGAACTATCCATGATGACTTCAAGATATCTTACTTGAGTGGAACAGCTAATTTAGACCCATTATTATGTATATCTAGTTAGGATAATTTTTTCTAATGCGCATTACTTAGCCCTTTTCAACACTGAATTTTGCCTCCCATTTTGTAGATCAGCCGCTCAGGGTTGTGAGATCCCCCTGTAACTCTTCACAGCCCGCTTTGCACTTAGGTGCAGCACTCCCATGTGTCACTGTGAAAAGTTTACTGGTGTTATCAGAAGGAACCTGGCATTATTTTGCAAGTATTGAGAATCCCAGAGCTGTGCTGCACCCTTGTGGTGGGAGCAGGTATTGCGCTTTTTCACTTTGCTTTTGAACACACATGGTTTACACAGTTTCCTTAGCTGGCTTTCTCCCCCGCCCCGCCCCTCCAAAATGTTCAAGACAGCACCGCTGGGCTTGTTTTAGCAATCAGTTCCATACTACAGATAGTAGTTCTGAAATTTCATATTTGAGTTCATTCAGAACTCTTGGGCTAGTCCTGGTGACTTATTACTGTTTAACTTATCAGTTTGCTCTAAAACCTCTCCGACTGACACATCCGCGTGGGACAGTACTTCAGATCTGTCACCCGCATCAGAGCACTTCTTTTGGGGTATTCCCTCCCCCCGCCCCCGTCGCACATCCTGCGCAGTGACTACCGATGCAAATAATTCAGTGAGCTTCTCTGCAGTGGCCTTGTTTTCCTGGAGTGCTCCTTTGTCATCTAGTGGCCCATTGGCTATTTGGCTGGCTTCCAGCCTCCAACAAATGTAAAAAAAAAAATCTTATTGCTAGTTTTTGCATCTTTAGCAAATAAATTGCTTGTAAAATTATTTCTTGGTCTTCCTAATTATATTCTTACACTTCACAAGCCAGCATTTGTCCTCCTTCCTGTTATCCTCACTAGGTTTTGACTTCCAAATTTTAAAGGTTTTACTTTGTTTAGTTTTGGTTTTCGGGAGGGGTTGTTTGTTTGTTTTTCCTCTAATCACCTCCATTTCTCTGCTGTGTAGCCATGGTGGCATTCTTTTGGCCTTTTTGTCTTTTCTGATTTGGGGTATACATTTCATCTGAGCCTATGTTATGGTGTTTTTAAATAGCCCCCAGGCTTGTCCCTTGTGACAGCTGCTTTTAATTGCCTTCTAACAAGAGTCCTCTTTGTTTTTGCAGTTCCCCTTTCTAAAGTTATATGTTACCACAGTGGGTTTTTTTGGTATTTCTCCCCCTACAAGGATGTTACATTTAATTACATTATAGTCACTATTATCGAATGGTCCATCTAGTTACCACTTTGTTCATCCAATCAGGATTTGAAAATATCAAAAGATGGAAAATCTACCACTGCCCTTGGTAGCTTGTCCTAATGATCAATCAGCCTCATTGCTAAAAAATTGTGCCTTATTTCTAATTTGAATTTGTCTGGCTTTAACTTCCAGCCATTGGTTCTTCTTATACCATTCTCCACTACATTAAAAAAGAGCCCTTTAGTACCTGGTATTTTCTCCCCATAAAGGTTCTTAGACTAAGGCTCGGGCAACATTACAGTCACAGGTCGTGCTATAAGGGCACTTTTCAGTGTACATCCTTGCAGCCTTTCGCCCACTGGTCTAAGGGCTGGCCTACACTCTGAGGTTAGGTTGAATTTAGCCCTGTTAGGTCGACTTTGTAAGCAATGCGGCTACACAACCAACCCCGTTCCACTAACCTAAAGGGCTCTTAAAATCGACAGCTGTATTCCTCCTCAGCAAGAGCAGCAGCTCTAAAATCAACCTTCTTAGGTCGAATTTGGAGTAGTGCAGGCACAGCGCTGTGCAATTTGAAGGTATTGGCCTCCAGGAGCTATCCCACAGTGCTCCAATGTGACCACTCTGGACAGCATTTTCAACGCAGGTGCACTAGCCAGGTACACAGGGAGAGCCCCGGGAACTTCTGGATTTCATTTCCTGTTTGGTCAGCGTGGTGAGCTCATCAGAACAGGTGACTGTGCAGTCCCAGAATCACAAACGAGCTCCACCATGGAGCGAACGGGAGACACTGGATCTGATCGCTGTATGGAAAGAAGAATCTTTGCAGGCAGAACTCCAAACCAGCAGAAGAAATGCTGATATCTATGTCAAAATCGCACAGGGCGTGGTGGACAAAGGCTACACCAGGGATGCACAGCAGTACCATGTGAAATTTAAGGAGTTCAAGCAAGCCTACCACAAGACAAAGAAAGCTTTGCTCCAGGTCAGAGCCCCAGACATGCCACTTCTATGATCAGCTGAATGCCATTCTAGGGGGGAGAGTCTATCAGTACCCCACTACTGTCCGTGGACATCTGCAAGGGAGGAGTCTCATGCAACCTGGAGGAGGATTTTGTGGAAGAGGAAGAGGAGGAGGAGGAGAATATGCAGCAGGCAAGCAGAGAATCCGTTCTTCCCGGCAGCCAGGACCTTTTCCTCACTTTGGAGCCAGTACCCTCCCAGGGCAAATTGTTACCGGACCCTGAAGGTGGAGAAGGCATCTCAGGTTAGTGCACTTTTGTAACTACACTACAGAGGTTAAAAGCAAGTATGTTTAATGTTTGATTTGCCCTGAAAACTTGGGATGGATTCGCGGCCAGTAGAGCTACTGGAAAAGTCTGTTAATGTGTCTGGGGATGAGCAGGAATCCTTCAGGGACATCTCTGTGACGCTCTCCTGGAGAACTCTGAAAGTCTTTGCAGGTTTCTGGGGAGGGTTGTCTTATTTGCTCCTCCACAGTAGGATACTTTACCCCACCAGGCCAGTAGCAAGTAGTCTGGAATCATTGAAGCTCAAAGCATGGCAGCGAATGGTCCTGGGTTTTGGTCACATTCATGCAGCATTCGGTCTTCATCTTTCTGTGTCAGCCTCAGGAGAGTGATATCGCTCATGGTCACCTGGTTGAAATAGGGGATTTTTTGTAAGGGAACAATAAAAAGACCCCGTTCATGCTGGGCAGTTTGCGCTTGGCTAAAAGGGATCATCCTGGAGAATAGTTATGTGTTGGGGGGAGGAGTGAGGTGTGCATCCACCCCAAAACTGCAGCCCCTCCTTTTAAATGGTAAACCCAACCAGCACTGCCTCCTATGGGAAAGGAAGGCCCTGCAGTCTGAAACCATTCCCACATGTTATGAACATGGAAGAAGCCAATCCCGTGTATCCTTTGGCTAACCATGGCTGCGTGCAAATCAAATTCTGTTGCCCAGCCGTGTATGATGTCTCACATACCAGCAGGTGCTCCATATAAAAGGCAAAATGCAACCTTGTACCTAAAACACATGTGCTGTCTGCTGTGAATTGCTCGATTCACTGTGAAAGTGTCTCCCTTTTATTCTCAGAAATGTATCTTCTTATATTTTCCTCTTCCTTTTTATCCCCTCTGCAGGTGCTATGGTTGAAGAGGGGAGGGGGATTGGCTTACAGGCAGAGGCGGCTCTAAGGTTTTTGCTGCCTCAAGCATGGAAGTTCTGTGGCACACCTGCGGGTGGTCCGGTGTACCGCGGATTGGGCGGCGTTTCTGCGGGAGGTCCATTGGTCCCACGGTCTTGTCGTCCCCGCCGCTGAAATGCTGCCGAATCCACGGCAGCTGCGGACCTCCCACCGAAATGCCGTTGAAGACAGCCTGACTGCCGTCCTGGCGGCGAATGTCAGGCCACCCCCTGCGACTTACCACCCCAGGCACGTACTTGGAGCACTGGTGCCTGGAGCTGGCCCTGCTTACAGGGAAGTACATTCTCCAAAGGGGTTGGTTTTGCATCAAAGACAAACACACACAACTGTCACACCACTGCCTGGTCAGTCATGAAACCGTTTTTCAAAGCCTCTCTGACATGTAGTGCGCCTAGCTGTGCTCTTCTAATCGCCCTGGTGTCTGGCTGCTCAAAATTGGCTGCCAGGCGATTTGCCTCAACCTCTCACCCTGCCATAACGTTTCCCTCTTACTCTCACAGATATTATGGAGCACATAGCAAGCAGCAATAACAATGGGAATGTTGGTTGCACTGAGGTCTAACTACTCAGCAAACAGCACCCGCACTCTTTTAAACATTTACATGTACATTCTACCCCATTGTGCACTTGCTCAGCCTATAGTTGAATTGCTCCTTACTACTGTCCAGGCTGCCTGTGTACGGCTTCATGAGCCATGGGAGCAAGGGGTAGGCTGGGTCCCCAAGGATAACTATTGGCATTTCAACATCCCCAACAGTAATTTTCTGGTCTGGGAAAAAAGTCCCTTCTTGCAGCTTTTCGAACAGCTCGGCTTTCCGAAAGATGTGAGCATCATGCACCTTTCCCAACCATCCTACACTGATGTCGGTGAAACGTCCCTTGTAATCTACCGGTACTTGCAGCACCATTGAGAAGTACCCCTTGAGGTTTATGTTTGGCAAGGTGGTCTGGTGTCAAGATAGGGATATGCGTTTGGTCTATAGCCCCACCACAGTTAGGGAACCCCATTGCAGCAAAGCCATCCACTATGACCTGCACATTTCCCAGAGTCACTATCCTTGTTAGCAGAAGGTTTTTGATTGCCCTGGCTACTTAGATCACAGCAGCCCCCACGGTAGATTTGGTGACTCTGAATTGATTCCCGACTGACTGGTAGCAGTCAGGCAGACGTTGCAAGCTTCCACAGGACTATTGCCACTTCCTTCTCAACTATCAGAGCAGGTCTCATCTTGATATTCCTGTGCTTCAGAGTCCGGGGAAGCGATTTGCAAAGTTCTGGGAAAGTGCCCTTACGCATGCAAAAGTTTAGCAGCCACTGGGAATCATCCCTGCACTATGTGCTTCCAACAGTCTGTGCTTGTTTGCTGGGCTCAAAATCGGCGTTCCATGGCACTGTTAAGAAAATGATTGTTAGGAAAATGTAACTTAGAATGTTGTAGTATGATTTTAAAATAACCTTAGACTTATAATCTCACTCCCTGTATATGTACTATTGACCCCTAGTTTAACATGCATTTTAAACTTGCACTCACCCTGCCACAGATGTGCAGGCGTCATAGTGACTGAGTACCCCTAAGTGTTTTGAACCTCCTGTTTACCAGACATGTAAATGAAATAGATTAAGATCAACAATGGATGTAATAGCCATTAAGTGTTCCCACCTGTGTAAGTGGATTGAAAGTCCCCCTCCCTTATCAACACAGGGGTATAAAATATCCTCACACATGTATTGAGTTGGGCCAGTTGTTTGGGTGATAACCCCTTCTGACTCCTTATTGCTTGCAATAAATCTTGTTTTTCCAGAAGTCTACTGAGTTATGCCTGTCCTTTGAGGTGTATTGGACTGAACTCCAAAGGAAATAAGCAGTTTTTGCAACAGCACGAACCTGCGCCATTGTTGTCATGATGTCCCAATTGCCACACGCCGTGCTTCAGGAACGTCTGTGTCCATGTCCTCCTCACGATTGTCCTCGTGCTGGTGTCTCTTAGCCAGGCTCTGCACCTACTGCAGGATAATGTGCGAGGTCTTTACAAAGCTCTTAAAAGTAGTGCTTAGCTGAGTGGGCTCCATGCTTGCTGTGCTACGACATCTGCACAGGAAACCCAGGTAAAAAGGCATGAAATGATTGTTTGCCACTGCTTTCAAAGAAGGAGAGAGGAAGGGGAGACAGACAACGTGTACCCAAAACCACCTGGGACAATGTTTTTTCCCCATCAGACATTGGGAGCTTAACCCAGAATTCCACCGGGCAGTGAGGACTGTGGGATAGCTACTCACGGTGCACCATGCTGTGAGTCGAAGCTAGCCACGGTACTGAAGATGCACTACCCCAACCCAATGCGCTTAGTGGGGACGTGCACCATCGACTGTATTAAATCAGTTGAAGATCGACTTCTGTAAAATCGACCTAACTTTGTAGTGTAGACGTGCCCCTTAAGAAATGTTTGTTGAACGGGGGCTGGAGCTCAGGGTTCCGCGGGGCAGGAGTAGCAGCACCCCCGGGTTGAAGTGGTTTCCGTCCCGCACAGGGTGTCCTGCGCCCCCCATGACATCGGTCCCATACCCCGATCCGACTTCACCCCGTCTCCCCTCGCGGCTCCCTCTGCCGCTCGCTCC
>ML677431.1:12942-77325 GCA_007922305.1 Dermatemys mawii
AACTTTACAGACATGTCACATGGGAAAATTACCAGACTCTGGTGTCCTTAGGTGAGGAGCTGAGTCTGTGAGAACAAGGCCCCAGTGCACTGGGCACTGCACAGAGACGATGGAGCATTGGCCTGAGTGGTTGGGTGGAGAGGTGTCTAAGGGGTTTGAAGGAGGGGTGCATGAGTGTGGATGGACCGAGGCATGTTTAATGGAGCAGAGCAGCCAGTTCATGGGGAGAGCATGTGAGTGTGAGAAAGAAACTTTTGAGCCTCACAGTGCTGCTCTTCATGTCTGGGAAAGGACAGCTTGTCCCTCTCACCAACAGAAGTTGGTCCAGTAAAAGATATTACCTCAGTCACCTGATCTCTCCAATACCCTTGGACTGATACAGCTACAACTACACTGCATATCTTCAAGGGGAGGTTCTTCCACCCATGGTCTCTAGTGCTCCACAGTTTAAGGCAAGAGAATTCTGGCTCTTGTAGTTCCCCAAACAGAGCACATGAGCAGAAAAGGGCCGTGTGGTCTGCAGGCTATAGGATGAAAGGCCAATCAACACCACAGTTAAGGTGACAGACAGACTGGGTTCATCTGTGCTGGAATGAAAGACCCACTGCATGGCCATGGCTGGCCTGGGCCAGTTGACGCAGGATGTGGGATTAAAAATTGCAGTGTAGATGTTCAGACTCGGACGAGCTTCTGCTCAGGGAACCTCCCTCCCAAATACCCACTCAGCGATTTTACAGTCCCAGAGCCCAAGCCCAAGTCATCTGATCCAGGCCAGCTACAGGTGTTTAATTCCTACGTAAATATACCCACAAGAGGGAGGGGGTGCTGGGCCATAGTAGAGTAACTCTCCTAGGCCAAGGAGAAATATATACACCGTGTGCCACATCTGTTCCCCCCAATCCCCTCAGACACCACAGTCCTCTCCACTTGCCTTTCCACAAGTGCCAGGTTGTTTGCAACTCAATAGCCTGCCACTGCCATGTGCAGGTAGTATTGACCATAAACTGCAGTTCATCATTCCATGGAAAACAAATGCAAATACGTTGATTAGCTCATTGCCTAATTGCCACATTGCATATGGAGCTGTGCTAAGTGCAGCAGTTCTGTGGCTGGAAGTTCTTAGCTTAGATCTAATAGGAAGTGATGCTTTTCTCTAAGCAGGAATCCAAACCCCCAAGCCAGTGGTGATCTCCAGCATAGAGCGAGGGGAAGAGCTGTGTGTGCAGGGTCTCACAGAAGATGAAGATGGGAACATCCTGAGAGGCACCCACCCAGGTGAGGAAGAAGTTAAAGTGATATGCAGGGATCAAATGAGTAGCTTGAAGGCAGCTGGAATCTTGATACATTTTGGCCTAAGTGACAGTACATCCGGGAATGTTAGTCTTTTAGTCTGATGTCAGACTTTTCTAGAACAGTATCACATTGTCAGCTACCATTCAATTCATGATCCAATATAAGCACCACATTCTTCTCTGCTGTACTGCTGCCAAGCCAGTTATCCCCCATCTTCTAGTTGGGCATCTGATTTTTCCTTCCTAAGAGAACTACTTTGTACTTGTGTTTCTTGAATTTCATCTTGTTGATTTCAGACCAATTCTCCACTTTGTCAAGATTACTTTGAACTCTAATCCTGTCCACCAAAGTGTTTGTAACCCCTCCCTGGCTGTCTGAATCATTGATCGAGCTACACTTGGGAATCTCCCGGCTCAGTTTTGCAGGGACTCAACATCGTTCCATCGCTTTTGTGAGCTCTCAGTTGACATTAATAATGGATTTCTTTGTTACTCCCCAGGACTGTTTGGGACGCAGCATCATGTTGTGGGAGTGAGGAGACCTGGACTCTGTTCTTCGCTCTGCCACTGAGCTGCTGGCTGAGCTTGGACAGTGTTGAGTTAATTCATATAGAATACATGGGCCCCAAGAGACAAAGGTGTTAACATGACACCGTCATGGCCAATATTAAAGAATTAAATAAGGTTTGGGGATTGGAATACAGAGTCTGTAGCCTGCTTAGTGCCATGGCAAACACCATGACAAAATCTTTCTAACCTTTTATTAAAGATACAGAAAAAGAAAGGAAAAGAATTAAGGCATCTGAAATGTCAAGTGTGATTTTTATTTTGACAGCGTCCCTTGTTTCCTTGCTCTTTAGCTGAAGGGAGTCTTTAGTCTTGAAAGTCTTTTAGGTGATATTAAAGATGGTAATAACTGTCCTTTTGGGGAGGAGAGAAGCAGTTAAGCTGAAATGGGCTGGAGCTGAATCCTGTTTGGAGAAACACAGGCATAGCACATGGTCTAATCAGCCAATTGGAGGCCTCCCTAGCAAACGTGTACCAGCATCGGGCTGTTCTGGGCAGTGCTTTTGCTGCCTCTTTGATCACAGGCTCACAGCAATATTGCAAATTATGACAGTTTTGGCCAGCTAAGCCAGACTCTTATTTCATATAAAGCAAAGGGAGAAGACTAGGAAGGAGAAGAAATAAGTTGGGGAAGGAAAAGAACTCACAGTGCTTGGGTTGGGAGGGGACAAAGTCTCACATTCCAGGTGATTTTGGGGAGTTAGCCAGAACTGGTAACAGTGGCAATATCCTCTGGGCTCCCTGTGCCTGGTCCAGTCTTGTTAGCACATCTCTTAGGATAAGGACGAAGAAGATCCGAGGTCCCAAAAGAAGTGTAGGGTGGCAACATGATGATATTGCTCCCTGCAGCAGTTGTTGGTGCGCCCCTGCTGCTGCTACTGCTTTCAAGGGTTGCATTCAGTTCCCCTCTTTTATTTCCCCCCAAAGTGTTTTCTTTTGAAATAATCCAAAAGGAAGTAGTAGGCAAAATAGCCCAGCCCCTCCTTGGGTTTTCCTCAAGTTAGGCCTAAATTCTGACATATTATTTTTGGTTCATGAATTTCCAGTTCCACACTTCTCTTGTTTACCAGCCATGATCTTAACACTGTCCTTGACTTGCATTATAGGCTTTTTTGTTTGGACTAATTCAGTCGTCTTGTTTATATTTTGCACCTTTTCCCATTGACGTTTATTGTTGTAGGATATTGTAACGCTTACAAACTCTCTCACAGTTTTTACAATTAAATGATCAAATAGGGGAAATTTGTGGGGCCAATTATTACAACAGCAAGTTACTCCTCTGACTCAGATTCTCTCCCACCTTCTGTGTATTTAGTGCAGGCCTGCACAACTCGGAAAGCAGCGAGGACCATATTACTGCAAAAAAACCAGCTGCGGGCTGAAAAGCCCCACCCCCGCCCGCTTCCCCCCACCCCACCTCTTGGCTTGCCCCACCCCTACTGGCCCCCCGCGGGCCGCACAGTGAGCCCAGGTGGGCCACACGTTGTGCAGGCCTGATTTAGTGTATAAACTCTTCAACATAAGGACAAAGTCTCTGTGCAGTGCCTGGTGCTATGAAACCGCAAACTCAGATGTGCTACCATAATATAATTTGAAAATCAAGCTCCAAATAACATCCCATCTTGTGCATAATTTGTGATGCTGGGGAAACGGCTTCTCTCAGTGATGTTCATTTGGTCCATATGTTGTCAGCCAAAGACGTTTTGTCTTGGTGCAGATTTTCCAGATGCAGAAGAAACCTGGGACTGGTCAGCAATTGAAAGGTCCTTGGGCTTCTTCCTCACACAAAGCTCTTCCCCTGGAGCAGGCAGGGAACCAGCTCTGCCCTTTACACCAGTGGGAGCCAGAGAGCTCATTTCAGGAATCGTCCATCAGCTGCAAATTCTCCCCCCACAGAGCATTCCAATAGGGATTGAAGCCCAAACATCCCAAGTGCTACAGCTCCTCAGCCTGACATCTACCTAGGAACTCCATCTCTCCCCTTACGCAGATTCCCCCAGTCTCTTCCCCTTCCCTATTTTCCATAGAACATGGAGCCACTCGGATCCATCAAAGTGGAAGTCCTCCATGTGTGTCTCTCTGGAGAGGTGTGTCAGTGTTGGTGTGTGGTGATGCTGTTCTCCCCACTGAGACGGGCCTCAGACTAGGGAGAGAATTATGGGAGCTGATTCTCACGTTCATTGACCCAGGGGGCTATTCTCAGGGCCTACGGAACGCTAACCTTCTCCTCCTTCCCCAGCGCTGGGGTCCCTGGGAGTTTGGCCTCTTGCACTCAAGTATCGAGGGCCAGTCCTGTTCTGAGGGGAGAGGCATGGGGCTGCCTCAGGTACATCCCCATGCTGGGAATATTAGTGGTCTCCCTTTGTCAGCAGCACAGAAAATAACACATGGATTCTGTTCCCCACCCAGCAGGTGACAAGACTGGCAATCTGGAGCCTTTCCCAGGGACATCAGGGGAGAACCATTCCCAGAAACCTGAGCAAGGAAGGTACCATAAGAGACAATGCAGGCCACAAAGGGAGAGGAAGAACCTGATCAGGAAGGAGCCAGCAACCCCAAAAGGACATCAGAGGAGATTCAGGCCACATCTAAAGCCTCCTGCAGAGGGAAAAGCTCAGCCCAGAAAGAGCCTATTTACCTGCCGTGTGTGCAGAGAAGAATTCAAGGTGCAGAGAGACCTGATAGGTCACCACTGGATGGTTCATAGGAGACATAAACTGTATCGCTGTAGTGAGTGTGGGGAGAGCTTCAGGAGAAAGAAGGAGTTCAGAGCACATGAGAAATCTCACAGAAAGAAGAGAGCCCATCCCTGTTCTGAATGTGGAAAGATATTTACCCAGTTATCACTGCTCACTGCCCACCAGAGAATCCACACTGGAGAGAGACCCTATCACTGTGCTGAGTGCGGAAAAAGATTCTTATACTTAACATCTTTTACCATCCACAAGAGAGTCCACTCAGGAGAGAGACCCTATGCCTGCGCTGAGTGTGGAAAGCAATTTATGGATTCATCAACATTTCGTAATCACCAGAAAATCCACTCTGAAAAGAGACCCCATCGCTGTAACCAGTGCGGGAAAGGGTTCAAACTTACATCAAGTCTTACTAGACACCTGAGAATCCACAGAGGCGAGAGACCCTTCCTGTGCCATGAGTGTGGGAAAAGATTCAACCTCCAAGAACATCTCATTAGACACCAGACAATACACACTGGGGATCAGCCCCATTGCTGCGCTGAGTGCGGGAAAAATTTCAGTCTCCTTCAGAGTCTCCGGAGACACCAGAGAATCCACAGTGGGGGAACCCCTCATCACTGCCCCGAGTGCAGGAAAACATTCAGTCGTCTAGAAAATCTCACTCGACACCAGAGAATCCACACGGGGGAGAAACTCCATCGCTGCACTGACTGTGGGAAAGGCTTTGTCCGTCTGCATCATCTCTTGAGCCACCAGAGGATCCACACTGGGGAAAGACCCCATTGCTGCCCCGAGTGCGGGAAAAGATTCACCCAATTGTCAGGCCTCACCACCCACCTGAGAATCCACACGGGAGAGCAACCCTATCCCTGCACTCAGTGTGAGAAGCGCTTTGCTCACTCGTTGTCTCTTGCTATACACCAGAGAACCCATGGGGTGGGGACTCCTGACCCTTGTGTTTGATGTGGGGGAAACCTCTGTTCGTTCTCACCTCACCCTTCTCCCCACAGCCAGTGCACAGAAGAGAGACCCTGAACCTGCCCTAAAATGCTCCCACCTCCTCATTAACCAGGTACCAGACTTAGAAGCTCTCTCTAGCCTTTTCCAAGGTCACACTGTACTTATAGGCTCCTGCTTGGCTTTTCTGCCTCTTTCTCTGCCTGCCTCTCACTGTGAGCTCAGTATGTGTGTTCTCTGACACTTACATACACACAACATATTTCAGTTCCTGTTCAGATGTTTTAGCAAGCACCAGGATGTTATCTAGGTGTAACAGCCAGTGATGACTGAGGCTATTTCAGTTTTCCCAGGGGTGGTTCTGGACTGAACTGAAACCCCAAAATGAAGTGTTCTTAAGCTTGTGTGTGGTAACCTGCCTATTGCCAGCGAGGAAAGCTGTAGAGGGAAAGAGAGCGCCACCAAACCTTTAGCCATGGAATGTAGCAGATTGCCTGAAAGGGGATTATGTGAAAATCCTCTTAATGTTCCACGGATGATTCTGGGTGTAAGTGAAAATCCTCTTAATGTTCTCAGTGTTCTCTTAATGTGACTGTTACCTCAGGTTCATAAAGAATTTTTTGCACATTGTACATGCACTCACAGAGTTCACCAAGGGATTACCCCCCCACACAAATAAAAAGAAGGGGAACCCACCTCAGCATCAATACTTTAACGTGGGTGCACTTTTGGAAAGTGGTGAACTGCTCACTCAAGCACTGTTTTGGTGTATGCTGGTCCCACCCAGCCATATGAACTTCATGTTGATGCAAATTACACTGGTTTAGGTGCTGTCCTTTATCAAGTGCATGAGGGCAAACTCCGACTGTTAGCGTTTGCAAGTCGAAATCTCACACCACTTGAGAGAAACTACCCTGCTCATCAAGTGGAGTTCCTGGCATTGAAATGGGCCAAGTTCAGTACCTCTATGTGGCCAAGTTCACCGTAAAAACCGATAACACTTTGACATACATCAAGACAACAGCAGAATTATCCGTTGATAATTGATAATCCGTTGGTTAGCAGCACTCTCTGCCTATGATTTCACTCTGCAGTATCGACCCGGTTGAACAAATGTGGATGCAGATGTCTTGTCTTGGCAGCCTCACTCTAAGGATTCATCACCCAATGATCAGATGAATGTGGGGACCCCTGAATTGAGAACTTTCTGCCAATGGGTCTCCATTGTGGAGGAAAAATCCACAGCCAATGGAGAATGAGCAATTGACTGTCTGGGTGCATCACCAGAAGCCATACCTGTAATTTACTCAATGATAATGTTCTCTCAATGTTCCAGGGATGATTCTGGGTGTCGGTGAAACTCAGAAGGAGTTTGTTGTGGCTCCACAGAGCAGTGCTTCTGTAGAGCAGAAAAAAGCTGGATTGTTGCTTAGAGAAGCTCCTAGGGAGAAGAATCCTCATGGTACTTTTTCCAAACAGTTTGCTGCAACTGAGAGGGGTAAAAGTGAGTTGAGTGAGTTAACTCAGGGTGAATCATTATATAGAGAAAGCAACAGTTTGCTTGGGAGACTGGTTTGAGACTCCTGCCAGAGTCTTTCTGAGGTGTATTCATCCACTAACCTTGCTTTAGAATGATCCCGTGTGGATAGCCTAGAGAAGGTTTCCAATTGTGGGCGGGGATGGGGGCGGGGGGTGACCAGATGTCCCGATTTTATAGGTACAGTCCTGATTTTGGGGTCTTTTTCTTATATAGGCTCCTATTACCCCCCTCAATCCCCGTCCTGATTTTTCACACTTGGTGTCTGGTCACCTTGGGCCGTGGTTGTGGGTGAGGGCGAATTGTTAGAGAAATTGAACAGCCCTGTAACCGAGTGGCTTGGCTTGGCCAACATGTTCTCCAGGCTGATTCTTTGAGTAAGCAGTCTGTGCCGCAGGGTCTGAGGATAGATCGGGTTACTGGGTTTTCAGAGTAGGACAGCCTTATGACCGAACCCACAAGATGCAGGGGAGAGCAGGTAAACTCTCATCTCTAGACGCTTCGGATTTGTTTGGTATCTTTAAAACAGAGTTCAGTCTCTAAGCTGGTGGTGGTGGTGGATCCAGAAGTAAGCATGCAGGAGGGTGTGTGTGGAGATGTTCATAGCACAGAGGGGCTGCAGATGGTGAACACACCTAGCCAGCAAAGGGATCCCTGTGAGCAGGGAGGTTCACTTTTCAACATTCTAGGAGAAAGGGGAAGTGGGGAGGACCCAGTCCTGCTGAGGGGAAGAATGAGTGTCCAGCCTTGAAATTCGTAGCAGATGAGACTTTCAAAGCTAGTGTCTGTGTTGATACAATCCGCCTGGCTGACAAGGGGTGGAGAGATTTGCCCCATAGCTGGTAGCACTGAGGACACACCTGGCCAGCCAAGGGATTCAGTGAGACAAGAGGCATGGTATCACCAAGACACTTGTAAACACTCACTTGCAACAAATGTGGTGCTACTGTTAACAAATAAGGTGCTACATACCTTCTAATTTATTTGGTTTTGACATCAACCCTGATCAAAAGGTGCAATGCTTATGACTTTGATAAAAAGCCTGTAAACATCTTGGAGATAATACCTACAAGCACACTGTATGCTAGAGAGTTGTATAATAGTGAAATGTTACAACTGATACCTGAAAGCAACTGTAAAATGTGGCACAACAAAGAAACTTTTACCAATCTAGTCTGGTGTACTGAAAAGGAAACTGAGGCACACTACCCCATTGCTGTCATGGCTAAATGCCAGCGTAATTACACCCTTGAGAGCATTAATGTCCATATTAAAGTAATATCGGATGAGAAAACTTTCAGAAAATGAAGGTTGCTGTATATAAAGAGCCTGATTTAGTCAGACATGATTTTGATAAACGATTTCTGTTGCACACTAATACTTGTGATGTAAAACAGAAGTGTAGTAATATAGGACCAAAAGTAAAATAGAAGTGGACGGTCTTCTTACAGCTCCCATTGGCCGGGAACAGCAAACTGTGACCACTGGGAGCTGTGAACGGTCCGGTAAACTGTCTCATGGCCCGCCAGGGGCTTACCCTGAGCAAGCCGTGGAACAAGTTTGGGAACCCGTGGTGTATAGGATTAGGGTTGTGTCCCTTTGAGGGCCCAATGGTAGTGTTCACTGATTTAGGTTTAGAAGATGCCAGAAACTTGTCAGAGCAGCAGGGTATCTGTAGCAAGGCCTGGCATGTATGTGTATGTTCTTGTGATTTTTAATCACAACTCTCATGATATTTGAGGATTTCCCTAAAGTGCCAGCTCCTGTGGTCATGTGACGTGACAATGTCAGCTTTCAATTAAAAAAAAGTCAATTGCCAGCCCATCGTTGAGGAAAAATGCTTGAAGACTCAAACTATTAAAAAAACCCAAAACAATCAACCAACCACACACATTTATTATTTTTTAAAATCTCATTTTTAAGTCAATCGTGATTTGGGGTCTTGACTCATGATTTTTGAACACTTAGGGTTGTTGATACTGGATGGGGAAGAACAGACTCAAACAAACAAACAAGCAAACAGGATGAGGGGGGACAGCTAAAGAAAACCCTTGGGTGGGTGACAGTTGAAAAATGACTCTGTGATGGGTCGTACCCCTGGGGTGAAGCCTGGAAGCTATTGGAACCACCGTGCCTCCTGACTATTCAGCTAAGTTGGCCTCTCCGCCTGGCCTGCTGAGGACAAGAACACAGAACAAGTCACAACTTTGGGAGTGCCACCTTTCTGGTGCTTGGGTGGTCCTCTGGGGTGGAGTGGTGGGGTGCCTGGACCCTGCCCCCCCATGTTCTTCAGAGTGCAGGCAATGAGGCTAGGGATCTTGGGGAGGAGGGTATGTTTACAGAGGGGCTGCAGTGGCACTCTTTGCTTCAGCTGCCTTTCCTGCAGCTCTGCCGACAGCGGAGCATGTCAGTTTGATTCACCAGAAGATGGAGCATTGCTTCCTGCCATCTCTCCTCTCTCCTGCCAGCACGGATTCATCTCTCCATACGGTGATCAGATCCAGCACCTCCCTTGTGGTCCATGCTGGGGCTCTTTTTCGATTCTGGGACTGAATGGTCTCCTCTGCTGGTGGGCTCTGCCTGGTGAGCTGTGCAGGAGATCTCACCATGCTGGCCAAAGAGGAAATGAGATTCAAAAGTTCCCAGGGCTCTTCCTGTCTAACTGCCCAGTGCATCCGCGTTCAGAGTGCTGTCCAGAACAGTCACAATGCAGCACTCTGGGATAGCTCCTGGAGGCCGGTAAAATTGAATTGCGTCCTCACTAATGCAAGTTCGACCCGGAAATATTGATTTCAGTGCAACTCCCCTTCTCGGGCAGAAGTTCGGAAATTTATTTAAAGACTCTTTTAGGTCAACCTAAACAGCATCGTAGTGAGGACATCAAAGTGGAAGGATCAGTTTAACGTGGATAAATTCAACTTTACAGCGTAGTGTAGACCAGGCCTAAGAACTGTGTTCTGGCGACCGGGATACCACAGGCGGTCGATGAGGGCTCAATAGAATATATTTAAAGGGCTGCCACTGATTCCCTGATTAAGAGTAAAATGCGTGGGCACATGTTCATAAGAGAGGAGGAGGCTTTTGCAGTATTGTGTGAGCTGCCAGTGGTTGTGGACCTTTTACAGGTTCCAAGAGAGATAGTAGTGAAAGACGGTGCATGGAAGTGAATAGCCCCTGGGAGCCAATAAATTGTCACCTGTTCGTGGCAGGTGATGCATGAGAACTTCTCACTCAGCAGGAGCTCAGGATGGTTGGTTGCATTGCAGGAGAGGACACACTTATCAGGGCTGCTTCTGTAGCTCACAAACCTCCTCCATTTGTAGATGGGCTGGTCAGTCACCATACACTGTAAAGCTCTTCAGCATAGACAGATGGCTGGTTTCTAGTGGGCTGGAACAGAAGAAGATCTTGCTGCCACTCAGGAGTGTCCAGAACTACAATCTACTCCAAAGGGTTCCTTGCTTGGAATGATTGTAAAAGCGTTGCTGTAACAGATCCTCACTTGGACCCTCCACACAACGCTGGGGGAAATGGTGGGATTTACTAACAACTTACATTGATTTTGCTATGTGCATCTTGCCAGGATGTCTGATCGCTTCCTCTGCAACTCCCAGGACCATCTGCACTGAGCCAGGGCTCTTCTGTGAATAAAATCAAACACAGAGATTGAAAGTATCGTCTTTTGCCCATGAATTGATGCAACCCCCCAGGAACCGAAGAAATGTATTTTTTCCTCATGGTCAGATAATATGATCTTTCATTGGCTTTCACAGCCACTTCCTCCTACCCAGGGCACAGCCAGGGATCCTGGAGTGGGGGGCTGAGGGGAGGTGGGGAGAAGCACACTCTGATGCACCAGGACAGGATTAAAGGGAGACACCCTGGATAAAGCCGATTAGTAGCTGGAGTATCAAAGAGAGAAGGATGCAAGAGAGGTGGAAAGAGAGACGCTGCAGAGAGTGAAGAGAGGTTGGTGCTGCCGGTCTTGGAGCATGAGCGCAGGCTAAGGGAGGAAGACAGAGCACAGCCCAATAATCTGTTTGAGAGGCTGCTCGTGGCCACAAGACTGCAAGTTCCCGTGTCAGCGCCACCCTGAGTCCCTGCACCCTTGGGACAGTTCTGGGATGGGGAGGTACATACCACAAGCAGTGAATAATACATGATACACTCAAGTGCACCCCACACATTCCCCACTCTAATTCAGCTGCAGCCCTTGTGTGCAGATTGTTCCAGAAGGACTGAGGAGAACAGAGGGACAGGGGACGTGCAGATCTAGTGACCCAGAACTAGAGAAACAGCCTTGGTGGCAATAGACGTAGTCTGAGTGTTTTGCACTATTGTCTATTTCATCTCTTTACACACAACTGAGTAGACACACCATGTAAGAGCTCTTGTATGCAGACAATGTGACCCTGAACTCCTGCCATCCGTGTGACATAGCACACAGGGAACTGGCTTCCTATTAATTATGCATTTATCTCTCTGTTACTCTACAGTGAAAGTCCTGTCTCAGCTTTTTCTACCTAGCAATAGATACCCTAATGTATTCTGAGAGTAAAGTTCAAAGGTTTCTGGGGATTTTTAGAGCTTAATTCCTGTAAATCATTCAGACTTCACTTTCATTTTGTCTCCTCCGTGTTGTAAAGGGAAAGGTTAGACCTTCATTCTGAGTACATTACCTCCCCACCAAGAGGAATATGGCCACACACAGCACATGGGATCAAAACCCTCACATTAAATAGTGCAAGAGAAACATTTAAGAAAAGAACATCAGTGACCAAACAGCAGAAACACACTGCAGAAAAATGAGAGATTTTCCTACCTGTTGTCTGATGTATGATTTCTGCTGAAGCCAAAAATGTCTCTAAATTTTATCATATGCGGGGTTGTTGTAATTGTGCCCGCCCCATAGTATTAGCGAGACAAAGTGGGTGAGGTAACACTTTTATTGGACCAGCTTCTGTTGGTGAGACACACAAGCTTGCGAGCTCACACATTATCTCAAAGAAGAGCTCTGTGTAAGCTTCTCTCTCTCCAGAAGTTGGTCCAATATAAGATATTGCCTCACCCATTTTCTCTCTCCAAATTTAACTCTTTTCTGCCCTCTATTTAAGAAGCAGTTCTCCTTCCTCCTGAGGACAATTTCTTCTCAGCATTTCACTGAATGATTAGCAAATTCTTCACTCCATTTTCTCAGTGGCAGACACTGGGGGCGAGGGAGGGGAGGAGAAAGGGAGCTCAGGATAGGTCAGCCCCATATTGAGGACAAAGAGCTACAAAGCATTTCTGGTTCAGTCAGAACCTTTCATTCAGTTCTCCCCACTCCTGCTTCCCACTGATTGTCTCGACTGGAGTTTCCTTCATTGTGTTTTCTATTTTCTCTCTGTGAATTCCTTCTTTCTGACCAATATGTGGACTAGCATAGCCTTGACTTACACTTACCCTCCCTTACAACAGTGAGGCTCTGTGAGAACTGTGTAGGCCAGGTCTACACAGGAACGTTGTATCATTGCAATTCGCCTTTTTTAAAGCACTGCCTGTCAGGTGTCCACACTAAATTTTATCTCCCACTGACAAATCCTCCACTTTTGCTGGCATATTTAGTCCCACTGTCAGGGTAATATAATCCTTCTGCCAGCAGGGTTTTATCAGCACAGTGGCAGTATTTAAATGACAGGCCTTAACTTATTTGAAGACTGTTATTGGGTTCCCCCTTCAGTCTTCTTTGCTCAAAGCATGCCCAATTTTTTCAATATTTCCTCTCAGGGCAGGTATTCAAAACCTCGTGTCATTCTTGTGGCTCTCTGGACTCTCTCCAATTTGTCCACATCTTCCTTAAAGCATAGTGCCCAGAATAGGACACAGTATCTAGATGAGGCCTCACCACTTCTGAGTAGAGCAGGACAATTACCTCCTGTGTCTTAGGGTATGTCTTCACTATCTGCCGGATCGGCAGGTAGCAAGCGATCATTTGGTGATCAATTTATCACGTCTCGTTAAGACATGATAAATCGATCGCCAGCAGCGCCCCCATCAACTCTGTAACTCCAACTTGCCGCAAGACACAAGCTGGAGTCGATGGGGGAGTGCGCCACTGATCACCGCTGCAATGAGGACAGCAGGTAAGTCGGCTGAAGATACGCTGACTTAAGCTACGTTATTCATGTAGCTGAAGTTGTGTATCTTCAGTTGATCCCCGCACCAGTGTAGACCGGCCCTTACATACAACACTCCTATTACTATATCCTCAAACAACATTAGCCTTTCTTCACAACCACATCATATTGCTGGCTCGTATTCTATTTGTGATTCTCTACATCCCCCAGATCCCTTTCAGCAGTGCGACAGCCTAGCCAGTTTTTCCCCATTTAGTGTTTGGGCATTTGATTTTTCCTTTCCAAGTGTTGTACTTGGCAAATCTCTTTTTTGAATTTGATCTTGTTATTTTCAGGCCAATTCTCCAAAATATCAAAGTCCTATTGAATTCTAATCCTGTCCCCCAGTGACCTGGTAGCCCCTCTGAGCTTAGTGTCATTCACAAATGTTATAAGCATACTCTCCAGAGGAAGCATATTCACCAGCATACTTCCCTCAGGGAAAAAGGACACTGCCCAACTTACTCAGAGTGGATCTATTTCTCATGGTTTGTGTTTACAAGCCCTAGCTGCAGTGTTTTCCAAAATTAATGCTGAGTTAATTCCCTCCTTTTATTAAAAGTTTTTACTACACTCAGACTTGGTGCTTGTAAGAGGACACCTCTTAGAGGTGCTCAGGGGGTGGTGTGTAATTGTCCCAGGTCACTAGGTGGAGGCTCGTCTGGGATACCTAGGTCAGTACCCCTTGCAAGCACATCTCGAGTGATCCATTAAATTGGGAAAACCATTTTGTTATATTTTGGGGGAAATTGCAGTTTGTCCAATGGCTGTACACATGTTAGAGGATCGGTGCAAGGCGATGAATATTGACTCTAAGAACTGTGTTCTGGCGACCGGGATACCAGAGGCAGTCGATGAAGGCTCAATAGAATCTATTTAAAGGACTGCCACTGGCTGCCTGAGTAAATGTAAAATGCATTGGGGGCATGTTCATGAGGGGGGATGAGGCTTTCGCAGTATTGTGTGAGCTGCCAGTGGTTGTGGACCTTTTACAGGTTCCAAATGAGACAGCAGTGGAAGATGGTGCATGGAAGCTAATAGCCATTGGGAGCCAGTCCCCGCCTGTTCCTGCCTCTGATGTAGAGTTTTTAAAGAAAATGTCGGCCTTCTTGGGGAAAGAGGTAAACACCTTGGCTGACGTGCTGGGTCTGTTGGGCTTTGATCCAAAAGCCCCATGCCTG
Source organism: Dermatemys mawii (assembly GCA_007922305.1). Lineage (NCBI taxonomy): Eukaryota > Metazoa > Chordata > Testudines > Dermatemydidae > Dermatemys > Dermatemys mawii. The sequence goes on from ML677431.1 coordinate 27,328, forward strand.
GGGGATGCTCCTTCACCTGATGAGTGGGCAAAGGCTTTGGGGCAAGCATTAGAAAAGGTGGTACAGCAGCACCCTGAATCAGGCCCTTTTCATAAACTAAGGTTATTTTCTGGGAGTCCCACCCTGATACCTGGGGAAGAAGGGTATGAACTCTGACTGGGGCACACCACTGAAATGCTGCAGGAGTGGGCAGTACCTGATGCTGAAAGGAAAAGGCGACTAGTAGAGAGCCTCAGGGGCCCGGCCCTAGATGTAATTCGCACCTTGAAGCTCAATAATCCTGGGGTCCGGAAGAAGGACTGGCCAGAGGCCCTTGATCATGCCTTTGGGAGATCCAAGGGCTCTGAGGATATTTATTGCCAGGCAACAAAAGAGTGAGAAGGTTTCTGCCTATATACAAAGGCTGGGGAAAATGTTACTGAGAGCCATCATGAGGGGGGCAGTGACTGTTGAGCAAATGGACCAGATTAGACTGGCTCAGCTTGAGAGGAGTTCAATATCAGAACCCAATCCTACTCCACCTTCGATTAAGGGAACAACAAAGAAAATCCTCCGCGTTACTCTCGACTGATAAAAGAGGTCCGAGAGGAGGAAGAGAGGCAGGCAGCTGGTGAGGGTTGGAAGGTTCAGTCACACCTGGCAGCTGGCACAGCATTGATGCAAACGCCAAGGCACTGATGGTGAATCCCCAGGAGGAACTTACCCAATGAGTGTAGGTCCTGACACAGAAGGTGGCTGAACTAATGAATGCTGTTGATCCAGCAAAGACTTCAAGGTACAAGGAATCCTCTGACTACCACGGTCCAGAAGACTACATTTAGAGCTTCTGTCCCACCCACGCAACAATGGAGAGGACATTCCTTCTTCTGCTACAGGTGTGGCCAGGGTTGGACACACTGCTGCAAGGTGTCAGAATGAAGAGAATCCCACTCTAGTATATCAAAAGCTGAGGACCAATTAGGGAAAGTCAGGGAATGACTGCAGGGCTTGGGAAGGGGGCCACCTAGGTCAGCAGAGTTGGAGGCTTCCCGGGCAAGAAACACACAGCCAGAGTCCCACCAGGATTGATAAGACCTCAAGTGGAGGTCACTGTGAAGACTGAAGGGACAGAATGTAGAGCAGTGCTTGACACCGGGTCCCAGGTGACTATCATGTTTCAGTCTTTCTACCAGCATATACTTAGGCATCTGTCTAAACAGCCTCTGACAGGACTTGGCCTCAGCATGGATGAATACCCCCACCAAGGATATGTCACAGTGCACCTGGAATTTCCAGGGGAGATAGCTGAGGTAAAACAGGAGGCGGACACCACTGCCTTAATATGCCCTGACCCTAAAGGAGTCTCTGATGTGTCCATGCTAATAGGGACCAACTCCAGTCTCTTTAAGGTACTCGCGGATTACTGCAGACAGTGAGCAGGGGACCAATACTTGAACACCTTGGTGATCCACACACTTTGTGCTGCAGCCTAAAGAAAAATTGAGGACACTAAAAAGGCGATGTCTGATTCACCAGTGGGAGCATTGAGGTATGCATGCACGGCCCCCTTCGTGACGCCTGCAATGACAGCAAAGGAGGTGATTGTCATGGGTACCTGCCTAAAAGACAGTATAGGAACATTAGCAATGGTAGAGCAGCTGGCTGAGGGAGGGCTCTCTGAAGGAGTGCTGGTTTCCAGTGGAGTCATAACTCTACCTCCTAAAGCCCAGGAAAAAGGTGATTATACTGATTGCTAATGAAACAAACTGTGGTGTGGTTGTGAAACAAGGACAGAAGAAAATAGCAGACCTCCTTGAGCCTGAAACCATCATGAGACCCCAGAGTGAAGCTGAAGTTCCAGCACTTTAGATCCTGCAAAGTTTGACTTTGGAGACTCACCACTGTCTGAGAAGTGGAAGGATTGATGGAGGAAGAAGCTCTGCAAAAGATCCAAGGTATTCTCACTGCATGAGTGGAACGTAGGATGTGCAAAAGGAGTGGAACAACACATCCGGCTGCATGATGCTCAACCCTTCAGGGAGAGATCGAGGAAGATTGCTTTTTCTGAAATGGAAGACGTGTGACATCATCTTCAAGAGCTGATCACAAATGGTATCATTACAGAGTCCCTCAGCCCATATGCCTCTCCCATTGTGGTGATCCATAAGAAGAGCAAGAAAAATTCAGATGTGTATCAACGATCACATCCTAAACAGGCGCACTGTAGCTGACAAATAGGTCCACCTACTCCAGTATCCTGTCTTCCAAGTGCTTCCAGGTGCTTCACGGGAATTAACAGAACAGGTAATCATCAAGTTATCCATTCCATGTTGCCCATTCCCAGCTTCTGGCAAACAGAAACTAGGGACACAACCCCTGCCCATGTTGCCTAATAGCCATTGATGGACCTCTCCTCCATGAATGTATCTAGCTCTTTTTTTAACCTTGTTATATAGTTTTGGCCTTCGTAACATCCTCTGGCAAAGAGTTCCCCAGGTTGACTGTCTGTTGTGTCGAGAAATACTTCCTTTTGTTTGTTTTAAACCTGCTCCTATTAATTTCATTTGGTGTCCCCTAGCTCTTGTGTTATGAGAAGGAGTAAGTAACACTTGATTATTTATTTTCTCCACACCAGTCATGATTTTATAGATCTCAAATCATATCCCCCCTTAGTCATCTCTTTTCCAAGCTGAAATGTCCTAGTCTTATTAATCTCTCCTCATATGGAAGCTGATCCATGTGTGATCCACTATCACTCCCAGATCCATCTGACCATTATCACCACCTAGCCAGTTACACCCCATTTTGTAGTTATGCATTTGATTTTTCCTTCCTCAATGGAGGAAACAATCTTTCTTTATTGAATTTGATCTTATTGAATTCAGCTCAATTCTCCAGTTTGTCAAAGTCTTTCTGAATTCTAATCCTGTCTTCCAAAGTGCTTGCAAGTCCTACCAGCTTGGTGCCATCTGCATATTTTATAAGCGTACTCTCCACGCCATTATCCAAGTCATTCTTGAAAATATTGACTAATACTGGGCCCAGGATGGACCCCTGTGGGACACCATAGGACAGATTTTCCCAGTTTGACACTGACCCATTGCTAAGTACTCTTTGAGTAAGGTTTGTCATGCAGTTGTGAGCCCTTTGTAGTAATATCACTTAGACCACATTTCTCTAGTTTGCTTATGAGAACATCTTGTAGGACTGTGTTAGGGGAAAATCAAAAAGGCATGTTTCACCCTTACCTGAAACCCCGAGAAGAGCGGAGTTGAAGGTAAAGCTCACAACAGTCAGAGACCAATGAAGAGTTAAACAACACAGCTCTGATCAAAGCGGAACATTAACACCCCCCTTTGGCTAGCAGGGGTGATGTGATGTTCAGTTTATTTAAGGCAGCATGAGAGATTTATAGGGTACAGAGGAGGGGTTTGAGCGAAGTATGTGCTAGGGGCATACGTAATGGCAAGCAGTTACATAAACCAAGGGTCCATGACCTCTGGGTCAGCATCTGTCTCAAGACAATTCATCGTTCAACGGGTAGCAATTCTTAACAGCTACAATATTCTAACAGAGTGTGAATACAGCACATTCTTTAAGCAAATACAGAAGTAACAAACACATAATCTTAAGATAAAGGCACAGGCCAAAAATCAGCAATCCGTGTGAGAACAGAACGCAGAGTCTAAAAGCAAGGTCAAACAAGAGATACTGGCAAAATACAATAACCCTACATAAGAAAAGAAGCTTTTGCCTAGCTGAATATTTTTAACCCTTAACAATCCCCTCCTTTTGCTTCTTGAGCATTAAGTGCCTCAAGAAAGCATTAAAGCTTTAACTACTAAAATTCTCAGTTGGTATGAATTCAACATACTCATCTTCTTGTGGAAGGCTGTGATACATAGTAAGCATTTGGCGCTGGACAGCTGCGTTAACTGTGCGGCGAACAAGAGTAGTAAGGCAGAGGATAACACACGGGAGCAGGAGAAGCACTAACAGCCCAAAACAAAAGATTACAAATCCATTTTTTAATCATTGGAAATTGGGGAGCCAGTTAGTCAGCCAATCAAAGTTCCACCCGTGCCAGGTTTGCACTGGGACGTGGGCCACCTCACAAATGCCCGCAGCTAAGTTTTTAATGGCCTGTCCATTATCATCAATCTTAAGGCAACAATCAGTGAGGTTAAATTTCTGGCACACCCCACCTTCTGCAGCTAGTAAATAATCTAGTGCAAGGTGGTTTTGCATCACTGTAGTTCGCAATTGGGTAAGTTGGTCGGCTACCAAATCAAGGGCATCAGCAGTGTGATTAGCAAAAATTTCTACCACGGCCTGGAGGCTAATAATCCTGTTAGTTAAGTAGGTGGGTTCACGGCCCACTACATTAGGTTCCCATGTAGCTGGGCCATAGTAACAAATAATGCGTTCAGCAGGCCATTCATCTTTCCCTCACCTTTGAGTAGCTGAAAGATCCTTTGCCGGAATGCCAGCAATAAGGGAGCGCTTGACAGGACCATAGACACATCCCTTAATATCTGCTGAGTTTGGCAATAACATAAAGGGGGGGTCGAAGGGCAGCCACATAACAGGAGCTGGTCCAATTCCCAGGTAAAACTCTATAAGCTTTGTTTCCACAGACCCAGTAATGACTGACTAAGGCCAACCAGTCTTGTGCTCTGCCACAATTCCTGGGAATATAAGGACCAAAAGGAGTACCTGGTCTTCGTAGAAGCAGGCGATTTTGTATTGCAAGCTCCCAGCTTCCAGGCAGGTCGGTCCAGACAGGCATCCCTGATACTGTTCCATTAAAGAAAGAGGTGCCATTAGTGGGGCTGCTACAACAACAATTGTTATGATCATAGGGAATGCATGAATATGTATTGTTCCATCGAGTGCGATGATAAACGTGAGAGAGTGCAGAGCAATTGTAGTAGTTAGAAACCAATTGCATTGAGGACCAGGGCCAAGGGGACCAGAATCGGGAAGTAAATGGCCCTCTAATCCAATACCATTCGGATAGTGAAGTACACACTCTTGGACTATTACTATACCAAAGACCCGAGGCATTCCATATGTTTTTACACTGGCTAATACCTACATTTGGGCCTGGACCTTTACATTGAAAGCACCAATCTCCAGGCAAGGCAGTAACGTGCCAGGGTAAGGGTGCTGCCTGTGGGGCCCAGGTTGTATATGGCATCTTTGGGTCGTAAAAGGGATCTTGGATGGCAGAAAGATTGAGGGGAATTGGGATCCAAGGGCAAACAGAAAGAGAGTCATGTTCCATAAGTAAGCAGACCCAACAGTTAGAGAGATTGAAAAACTGAGCAATAGCGCTTGTTAAGAAAAGCACAGAGTTTTCAGTCTGCAGTGATGGTCGGAGGGACGGGATCGGGGCTGTTAGTACAGGCACAATTAGTGGAAAGAATACAGACAAATAAAACCCAGTAAAGTCCCCGTTCCCCATACCACCAAAATAAGAAGAAAATAAGCAATAAAACAGCTACAGTGAACAAACTCCAAGCAAGGGCTAGGGGCCACCCCTGAGAAAAAGGGCCCCACAATGTTATTTGGCCCCACAATGTTACTCTCGTCACAGGCAGCGCTTCAGGTCGTCCAAAGGGGTGGCAGTCCATTTGTCCTTGGTTCTGGTTTTGTCTGCTTCTGGTTCACCCGGATCGCGGTGGGGTGAACATGCGGGGCCCCTCCTCGAAATCCAACGCCGTCTACTTCTGGGGAATCTTTTCTCTGGTCAGATTCCCTTGCGGTGAGGGTCCCAGGCTGAGTATTAAGATTGTGATCCACTACAGCTGGTTTAACATGTCCATGGTGAATCCAAAACTTGTGGCCTTCCAGAAACACTGCTGTTTGTGTGGTAAGGAGAACTTGGTGTGGGCCAGTAAAGTGAGGCTGGAGGGAGTCCTCTTGTATGAATCTTTTTGCCCACACAGTCTCCCAGCCGGTATGGATGGATTTGTTCCTCCAGTGGCACCGTCTGGGTGAACAGAGCACGTTGCCACAGAGAGCAAAGATCGGCCTGCAAGGAAAGAAACTGAGAAGCAGTGATATGGTCTCCCCCACATAATGAAATAGCAACACAGGGAAAAGGGCCTCCCTTAAAACGAGGGGTGACCATACAACAGTTTGAAAGGAGAAAGACCCAAAGCACGAGTAGGGCGAGTACACAGGTGAAACAAAACAATTGGAAATACCTGAGGCCACTTTAATCCTGTTTCCTGGCCATATTTAGCCAGAGTCGTTTTGAGTTCCTGATTTTCCCACTCCACTTTCCTACTAGACTGTGGATGATAGGGGGTGTGGAAGGAATGTGAGATACCTAGGCCCTGTGCTAGACCCCGAAGAATGTGGCTTATGAAATGGGGGCTGCGGTCTGAGTCAAGCATCAAGGGAACCCCAAAATGAGGAACAATCTTTTTGAGAAGAATTTTAGCCACCACAGCAGCCGTACAATTAGCTGTAGGAAATGCTTCCACCCAGGAGGTTAAGGGGCAAATCAAAACCAAAAGGTGCTTTTTTCCAAATGCTTTTGGCATATCAGCAAAGTCAATTTGCAAATGTTGGAAAGGTACACTGGAGGAGGGCGCCCACCTAGGAGTTTCTGGAGCGGAGGAGGTGGACTATTGCGTTGAGACGTACTCCATGCTTTCACTATGGATGAACAATAGGAGAGAATACCAGGGGCATACCACAAGCGGGTAATAACATCCAGTAGTGCTGGAGTGCCATAGTGACCCGCTTTGTCATGATACCACCGAACCGCTACAGGATACATGGAGCGGGGGAGACATGGCTGTCCTTCAGGCATACACCAAGTCCCGTCAACAACAGCAGCACCCAAGTTCTGCCAGGTCTGTAGATCTTTAGCTGGAATTGACACTGAAGAAACCGAAGGGAGCTGTAACAGAGTCAATATGGGTGGGGTCAGGGGTAAAACGGCCGCTTGTTTAGCTGTGGTATCAGCAAGGGTGTTTCCGCGGGTTACTGAAGTATCATCTTTGGTGTGGGCTTGACAGTGAATGATTGCTAAAGCAGAAGGTTCCTGGAGCACTTCCAATAGGTGTTGCACAAGCGCGAGATGCTGAATAGGTTTACCCGCAGCTGTTTGGAAACCCCGAAATTTCCACAGGTGAATATGGCAATGCACAACTCCAAAGGCATATTTACTCTCCGTTAAAATGGTAACAGTCTTACCTGCAGCCAAGAGACAGGCACGAATCAAGGCATAGAGTTTGGCTGCTTGTGCTCCCCACCGTCCGGGTAGAGCAGCAGCCTCGAGAACATCTCACTCCGTAGTAACTGCATATCCTGTAACACACTCACCATTGTTGTAAAAAGAACTGCCATCTGTAAACAGGGTGAGGTCAGCTTTTTCCAAGGGGACATCAAACACCTGGTACCGTATCTATAACACACTGGATACAACCTCAACACAATCGTGCTGTTCATCAGGCTCAGGAAGGTCAGGAAGCAAAGTAGCTGGATTGAGAATGCCACACCTCTTAAAAATCAGGTTAGGGTCTTCTAAAAGCTCTGCTTCCAATTGCTGCTGGTGATGAGCCGAAAACTTTGAGTAGTACCCTCTTTAAGCAGTGCTGATAAAGCATGAGAAGTCCAAACTGTAGTAAAATGCCCAAGAGTTAAACTTTTACTTTTCTGAATCAAAAGAGCTGCAGCTGCCAGAGTTCTGGTACATGACGGAGTGCCTTGGGCTACCGGGTCAATTTGCTGAGAATAAAAGGCAATTGGGAAATGGTGGGGTCCACTCACTTGGGTGAGCACCCCACTGGCCACACCTCCCCGCTGATGCACAAAAAGGTGAAAAGGTTTCAAATAGTTAGGGGGGCGTAGAGACATAGATGAAGTCACACTGTCCTTAAGCAAAGTGAAGGCACGTATAGTCTCTGGAGTCCACTGTAAAGGATCAAAAGCAGTAGTAGCTGTGAGTTGATAAAGAGGTTTGCTTAATTCCCCACAAGAGGGCAGCCATGGTCTGCAGAAACCGATTAGACCGAGAAACCCTCTGAGCTGTTTCTTGGTATTTGGGAGAGGGCATTGTTGAATAGTTTTAATACGAGCAGGGTCCATAAGTTGGCCCTCAGGAGTTAATAAAAACCCCAAGTAGCGAACTTTCTGTGAAACCCACTGGATCTTACGGGGCTCTACCTTATGTCCCCGAGCATACAAATATAACAGAAGGGTCCTACCTTCAGTGAGGAGAGCTTCTTCCTCTTGGTTTCCTAGGAGAATATCATCCACATAAAGGACGAGGGTAGATCCAGATGGGCTGACAAAATATTCCAAATCCCAGCGTAGACCCTGGCTAAAGATTGTGGGGCTGTCTTGGAAATCTTGTGGTAAACGTTGCCAGACGTAGCTCTGTCCAGCTTCACCTGGGAAGAACAGGTATTGTGAATCCCAATGAACTGGGATACTAAAAAAAGCTGATTTCAAGTCAATTACAGTAAACCATTTAGCATCCCAAGGAATTTGGCTAATTATTGTAGCAGGATCTGGAACCACAGCATGTAAAGGCACAACGTATTGATTAACTGCCCGGAGATCCTGAACAAGGAAGGGAGGCTCATCCTCGGAAGACGCACAAACAGTCATAAGTTTTACAGTTTTCCGCAAACCTGCTGCTGAGTCCCAACAATATCAATAATCAAGTTGTTGCGGGTGGTTGTCCTCGATTTGGCCCCTCACGCCCCATAAGGCGGCCCTATCGAAAGAACCACACGATAGCCACTTCTCCTCAGGCTTGGCCAATACTGCAGTATATCCAGTCCAATTCGCCATACACAAGGTACACAACTTTTTCTTAGTCATCCCCTTCTGGACTGGTAATCTCCCTTCATCCCACAACTTATTCATAAAGCCCAAAGGGCTTCCCTCAGTGATACTCATTCCCTGACCCATGGTGTCTAATAGGAGCTATTCCAACTGTCGCTTATCCTCACATCTGACAACCCAGACCCCGGTGCCAAAGCGGCCAGGAGAAATCTCCCTTGGCCCCTGCCGGTTCGGGCACAGAAGGTCATCATGAGTCGGGCAGAGGAGCCGCTTAGTTGTATCCTGGATGGGCCCCCAGGATTGTTAGGGGAAAATCAAAAGGCGTGTCTCACTCTTACCTGAAACCCCGGGAAGAGCGGAGTTGAAGGTAAAGCTCACAACAGTCAGAGACCAATGAAGAGTTAAACAACACAGCTCTGATCAAAGCGGAACATTAACAACCCCTCTTTGGCTAGCAGGGGTGATGTGATGTTCAGTTCATTGTCTCAAGACAATTCATCATTCAATGGGTAGCAATTCTTAACAGCTACAATATTCTAACAGAATGTGAATACAGCACATTCTTTAAGCAAATACAGAAGTAACAAACACATAATCTTAAGATAAAAGCACAGGCCAAAAATCATCAATCCGTGTGAGAACAGAATACAGATTCTAATGCAAGGTCAAACACAGAGATACTGGCAAAATACAATAACCCTACATAAGTGTTAGGCCCAAGAATTGATCCAGGGGATTCTGGGTAGTCCCTGAGCAGAGCTGCAGATGAATCTGCACTCTTGCCCACCCTGAGAGAGAGCTGCTTTCTAAACATCTTTTACCAAATGTCCTTCACTCTCTGTTAAGTGGAGCCTTAATGTCAACAACTCTCTGTTTTGTCTCACTTCCTGTTTTTTTGTTTTTTTGTTGTTAGATTATCTATCTTTTCTGTCTCCTGGTTTCTGGTACTAGTCAAATGTGTTGATAAGAAAATATTGAAACAGCATGTACTGATTTAACTTGTAAAGAAATACTAGAAGTTTCTTACTAACAAAGGGGGGAGGTGGGTTGCTTGAATGAATAATTTGTGATGTAACGAAACCGTCTATAAAAATTTACTAGTTGTTAGAATGAGCAGCTGGTTCTCTTGGGAGATGGGCTGCTCTCTATTGTTGTGTGCACTCTTCAATAAAGAGCCTATTATAGGACTTTGCTGGTGTTGCCTGTCTCTTTGCGGTCAGACAACGAACCAGGCCAGTCTGGGCTAGAGTCCCTGACATAAGCAAAAAAGCTTTTGCGTAGCTGAATATTTTTAACCCTTAACACCACCAGGAACAGCACTGTCACACCTCCCTACGGTCATTTTATGGTTATACATTAGCTAAATTACTGTACAGAATCCATCATTATCTGCTAAGTGCTGCACACTCTATTTACAGGAGCTACCTATAAAAGTTACTGGTGCAAATATGGAATGAATATGGAATGAATCCATCTTGTACCTTAGCTGTTAACAGCTTGTCCAAATTCCTCCCTGTCCTGTTACCGACCTTTCACTTTCACATCTTTTACTCTCTGGCCATTTTACTCTCTGGCCATTTCTGGGAAATTCTGAATATGGAATGAATCCATCTTGTATCTTAGCTGATAACAGCTTGTCCAAATTCCTCCCTGTCCTGTTACCGACCTTTCACTTTCACATCTTTTACTCTCTGGCCATTTCTGGGAAATGGAGTCACTGGCTCTTTGTGTACTCCATGGTGCAAACCTTAAAATGACTGTATCAGTAAATATTATAATTCATGTATTAAATAATAATGTTTCTTAAGGAACTGTCTGCAGCATACATGGTACTGAACTTGTTACGCATTTAATAATAAAGTGAGGGGAATGATCAGGCTTGTTAAACAGCACTTTTCTGGACCACACTAGTGGGAAAGGGAATTCATAACATTGGTGAAGAAAATTTTAAGTTGGCAAGGCTGGAAGGTTCTGGACCTTGGGCACCACATGTAATTATTAATTTGACTGTGCCAATTATAGTTGCTGTTCCTAGATGGACAGGGAATCCTAAAGAATTGGTGTATATTGACAGTAAGGGTGCAAGAGAGAATGGGACCTACTATCAGCATTATCATAGAATTGTAGAACTGGAAGGGACCTCGAAAGACCATCTAGTCCACTCCCCTGCACTCACGGCAGGGCTGGCACCATCTAGAACATCCCTGACAGGTATTTGTCTAACCTGCTCTTAAAAATCTCTATTGATGGAGATTCCACTACCTCCCTAGGCAATTTATTCCAGTGCCTAACCACCCTGACAGTTATCCCAGTGTGAAGATGACAACACAAGGAAGAGAGGAAATAAACACAGCCTTTGGAAAACAAATCAAGCACAGATGGTTCTGTGAGTGCCTGACACTAAAGAAGCTGAGCACAAATGAGGGAGGTTTGGCTCAACTAGCCATTACAGAGAGAGTGAAGGAGGTGGTACAGCTTGGGGACACAGTATGTGCTTTGGAATACCACAGCTTCTGAGTGTGGACAATACCATGCCAGGAGAGCTCGGATGGATTTTTTGTGAATCTCCCCTGTTTGACTCAGATTGGGACCCACGCCCTATGGCCAAGTGTGCAGATGAAGGAGAATGTGACAGAAGATGTAACAGACAATACCGATTTGAGAGTCAGTGGTGACCAATCTCTTTGCACCATACCTTCCTTGTCCATTAATACAAGTGATTTGGTGCAAAGGAAAATAAAGCAATTGGTGTCCATTGCCCAACGAATAGCAGAGCTAAAGGAAATTGGGGGCAGTGCTATATAGGCAGTGTACACACGCTGTTGGGCTGTACCATATGAGGTGAGCTTGGACTCCCTGATTCATACTGTGAGCCTAATGTTAATGATGGTTTAAATTATTACAACTACTGGGTAATAGACTTGAAAATGAGAGCTCTGAAAGACAGGAATGTGATGCAAATAAAATGAATGCTAATTAAAGAAAAGCAGTAGCAGTGGAATGTAGGTCTGGCTTGACAACAGGGATTAAACATGCGGAGGCTTCTTTTCTTGGAAGAAAGGATTAGGGAGGTAAATAGATCAGCAGACTGAAAATGGTACATTTGTGCTAAGCTAGGTAAAGGGTCAGTGAGCTAAGAGACAGAATGTTTAAACTAGCTAAGATAAGTGGAGGGACAACCAGGGAACCATTTGCAAAGAGCAAGGTGACATTGGACAAGATAGTTCAGGAATCTGGCTGTACTCCCACAACCAGAATGCAAATTGCTATGTTTCTTTTTCAGCACTGGAACTAACGTTGTCAAAAATTCCAGTGTTTCCTTGTCTTTTTTGAGACAGGGGATTGAGGATGAAGTAGTATTTAGTGTTTAATCCCTGGTAAGATGACAACAGCATGTATTCTCTCTCACTCATGCTTTCAGTAACTATGAACACTGCTGATAAGATCACTTTTAAAAAACCTAAACTTTAGCAAGTGCAACTCCACACAGATCTATAACCACAATGGGCTCTAGGAAAAGATCTGAGCTCTCTCTCCCCTGAGAGAAATACCAGGAAATCTCGACCAACCTAGTTGCGATTTCCAGAGAGACATTCTCAGACTCCATGTCCTAACAGATGAAGAAGTCATTGTGCTGCTGGGAGGGGCTGAGAACCTCACTGAGGAGTTTGGACTTGGAGAAGCTGCAGATCCCAAGCCGCACAAAGGAAATGGTTGGCATTTTGGTGAGCACCAGGCTCTTCTCTCTAAACCCTCTGCTCTGTGCCAGGGAGTGCAGCCTCCACTTCCTCACAATGTCCCTCATGGCCCACAGCAGTAAGGGGCACTTGGGGGTGTCGAGGGCGGATAGCAGCAGAGGGCGGTCAAACTGGCACATGGACATTTTGGACAGAATCTCCTGCTGTAGGAAACTGTCTGAGCAAAGCAGAATGGCACAGAACACATCGAGGAGGTTCAGTGAATCACTACTGTCAGTGTCACTATGAGAAAATATATTGTCATCAATATGTCCTCCTTCATTCTCACTGCTCATCAAGGTCAACATTCACAAGGCTTGTGTTTTTGGCTGTCATATTCAGAGCCATGAGCTTCCTCAGGAAATGCCAACGCAAATCTCCCAGAGTCTGAGAAGTCCCGTTCTTTAGGCTTTCTTGTCTGATCTCCAGGACATAATTCTGCCTGAGCTTCTTGTGTCTGTGCTGCTCCCTCCCTAGCTTGGACAGAACTTTATGAAATATTCTTATAGACTGACATTTTCTTAAATGTAAATTTTAGAGTTTTGCATCTCGTTGTTTTCAAAGTGGGATCCTAATAACATGTGAATTGTTATAGAACTGCAAACCGCAGTACCCCTCCTTTTTTTTTTTACCAATATGAGCCTAATTTAAGTGCCGATGGGTAGGACTTTCAAAAATGCCTACATGACTCAGAAGCAAAAGTCACTTTGGAGATCACATCAGAGCTTTTAAAACATATACTCTGCTTACTCAGATTCCAGTCTGCTGTTACTGTGTAAGAGGTCCCGGTACAAACTACTTGAGATCTAGGAGCAAAAGCTTCTATTACAAATACAATACATTACTGCCTCTGTATAAATCATAATCTACTAATGTTTTCAATGCTATGTTAATAAACCTTTTATGCCTTTAACTTTGTGACACTGAGCTGGGATTTTAAAAGTTCCTTAAGAAAAAATTAGTCCATCTTTCCCCTTGTTCCATCTTGACTAAAGTATTTAAATTCAATTCAGTGGCATATTATTTCTTCAGTTAAGCATGTTAATCATACATACAGAAGAAAAAAATATAAAAGAAATACCTTTGGGTAAGTCTGTCTCTAGAGCTTGTTGTGTTTCTGATTCCTGCCCTTGACTAAACCAGCTAGCAAGAAAAATCAGGGGAATTTTTTTCTTCTGTACTTAACCAAATATCTCCACTAGGCCCGTTTGCCCAGTCCATTAAATCTGCTTTACACCGTGTGACACCATTTTTCTTTTGGAACCCATGCTGGTTACTCTGTATTATATCACCACTTGTCACCTCTTGATTTATCAGTTTGTTCAAGAAGCTTGTCTTCTGAAAATCCTGATCTCTGCCAATATATCACCTTTGTTGTTTAAAATGAGCAGGAGCCCACTTCACCACTGTGTTATTCCATTTCTATATCGGTGTGACTCCCTAGAGTTCAGTGGAGTTATCGTCTTACAGTTGGAGTAATGCAATCACGCCCTAGGCCTGGTGTAGATATCTCCACAGCATCCATTGTGTTGAAGGCTTCTTCATACAGTTTCCCCGTTTAAACAAAAACATAAACAGCCCATTCCTTTTTCTAAAGTTTAGTGTCAACACACTTCAGTTCCTTAACCAATCTTTCCAGGACAATTGCATCCCAAAAATCTTGTATGGGGCAAAGATCCATTCTGAAACTCAGAAAATCACGAAAAGATCCCAAGAGCTACCAACCCATCTCTCTCCTTTGTGTCACATACGGGCTGATGGAGAGACTGATTCTGATGTACATCAATGTGGTTATTGAACCACAACTGCCCTTTGTTCAGCTTGGCTTCAGAAGAGGATGCTGTATCCGAGATCAAGTCACTCACCTAATGTACATACCTAGCTGGCTTCCTTGACTATGGGATGCTGTTCTGAGAAAAAGATCTGCAGTGAAAACATAGTCTTAACCACACATTAACCTCTAGTTTGTATGTGTTGGTTCATAAAGCTAAACCCAAATGTCAAGGAGATGCCATAACCCTTGAAACTGCATGGAGGGCTATGAGAGATGAAAATAACTTTTTTTCCTCAATTCTGATAATGGTTCCAACAGCTGCAAATAAGCAAAATACAAGTCCCACAAAAGGATCATTCTGTCTCCAGCAGAAAACACCCACACTTGCAGTTCCTGCTGACTGGCCCCAAATGACTTCACAACATCTTTTTGTGGTGACCATTCATGAACTTAAATCCTGGGCTGACATCAGCATATCAGGACTCATTCCTATCCCTTTCTCCTCATTTCCTCCCCATCTCTGCTCAGAGACAGGCCCCCAAAGTTTCTGGCAGGACATTTGGCCAGAGTGTTGCAGATTCCTTTTCCAGTTTATCCTGCTGCCCTGCCCTTCCCCCTGTTGAGTTTATGGTTATAGACTTGCTGTATTTCTGGCTCAAGTCCATCCTCCAGGTGCTACTGATAATGTTACCATGGAAAATAAAAGATGAACTTATATTTTAGCTCTCATTCTTAGTTGTTATCACACTCGCGTGAGCCCCTCTGTCCCTCCCAGCCCCACCCCCAGTCCTATACTGCTATGAACCTTTCACTTTCATCTATTTTGTCCTCTGACACTTTCTGGGAAATCGAGTTGTTCTCACTTTATGATAAATAATCTGTTATGGAAACATCTGCTCGTGGGCTAGGGTGAATGGAATTTAGGTAGAGTAGTCCTAGTCAGAAAATGGATTTTCCATTCCACACCACACAAAATGAGATTTTAAAAAATATAATCCCAAATGAGGATGAAAAGCAAATCATTTTCATTTTTTTTCACAAAACAAAATTCTAAGAAAATGGCATTTCAGATTAATTTAAATGTTTTGTTTTGAAACATTGTTTTGTTTTCAACTATTCTTAATTTGTAATATTTTATATGAAATAAAATAAATTTTGAAACAAAAAGATTTTTTTTCAAAGAAAAAATTAAGACTTTTCATTCTGAGATGACATGTTTCAACATTTTCAAAAGATTTTTTATAATTTTTGTTCTACAAAATTCCATCAAACTGAATACAGTTTAATGATAACATTCCATTCTCTTGAAATGGCATTTTCTTAAGAAAAATTATTTTCATGAAAATTCTTCATCCAGGTCTAGATTTAGGCCATGTAAGATTGACACAGATCTCTGCATCACTCAGCACCACCAGTGAAAGAATGAGCAGTTTAGTAACTAATAGGAGAAAGGTTTGGGGGATGGGAGATGAGTCCAGAAGCCCAGTTTTCTTATCACTAGGGCAGCAGACTCCCTGCTTTGTTTTTTTTAACTTTGAGATAGACAGATATAAATGTTGGCATTTGATATATTTTAAGACACACAGGAAATAGAGGCATGATCTGAAGTCAGTGGAAAGATTCAGATAGACTTTCAATCAGTTTCTGTGTGGGTGTATTTGTCACCCATTAGTTTTCATTTTATGACTGATATTTTATTTTTGATTTCCTTGAAAGATGTTAAACCACCATAGGAAAGATACAACTAAATACTAGGTAATTTTCCTTTGTTCCTGTTAGTTTTCAATTTTTTTTCTTTTGAAGGGCCTTTAAAACTTCTATAATACAAGAAAATGTGTTAAGGATTTAAAAAATGGCTGGGGAATGACCCCTGGATATTTGCATTTGTTTATATTTAATTTTGCATTAGTACAGATGTAATTATGTCATTTACAGGGATAGTCAAGGCACATTGTCTCCACATACTGCACACATACACAGGGATGTATTTTCCTTTGTCTGACTCCTACCTTGAATGCCTTTCAGGTACATTGGTTCTCTTTTGCCATTCTGTTCCCCATTCTACAACCCAGCACGATCTCACCACAAAATGCTGAAATCTGGGATGACAGCCATCAAAACTCTGACTTCCACCTCTCCATTGACCTCCCTTAACCACCACAGGCAAGGGGAGTCACCTTCTGGCCTGAATTTCATTTATTCTCAGGCCCTTTTCCACTGCCAGAGTTATGCAGAGGGGCCTTCATGTCAACAAGAATCAGGTCTTGTGTCTCAGGACCTGCTCCT
Source organism: Dermatemys mawii (assembly GCA_007922305.1). NCBI lineage: Eukaryota > Metazoa > Chordata > Testudines > Dermatemydidae > Dermatemys > Dermatemys mawii. Next base: position 43,915 of record ML677431.1, read on the forward strand.
GCTCCCACTGACATTAATAGCAAATCTGATTGACTGACATTGCTGACAAAATAAAGCTTTAACACACTTGTCAGAAGGAAAATGTTACCTGGCTGCTACTCCACCATAATAGCCACAGGAAATAATGTAAAATGAGGGACAGGGAAGGGAAGGGCTTGCCCAGAGCCAAGAACAGCTGTCCCCTAAAGTGCAGTCTAGACCAGGCAATGGGTTTTGTCTCCTGAATGTAAAGACCTGCTCCATCACTCATTAAAATGGCAAAACTCCCTTTGCCTTGAACTGGAGCAGGACTGACTCTTTATTTTGCCCTAACAAAGACCATTGCATGGAGTACAACTCTGAGCCTGTAGTACAATAGGATGAAATTTACCATTTTCTGTTTTACTGGATCTTGAACTTTCTAGACATTTTGCTTCATGAAGCCAGACAGCCAGGACAGAGCAAAGCCCTCAGATACAAGGAATTTCACTGCACAGATAATGACAGCACATCTAGAGTTAATGTTGCAGGCTTGGACTCCATGAAATTCCCAACTGAGCAAGCACCTAGGGGATTTTTGAATGTTCAAGTCTTGGTTACCAAATACTTGAAATTGAGCCAACTGGGTTCTCTTTATCAAAGACAGTTTACATGGTATGTTTCAAGGATAAACAGGAAAGAATATCTGGGGCTGGCCGTACTGCACGCTGCAAGAATATAAAAAGCTCTGTCCTGATGTAAAGGTTTTAGAAAGACATGATGAAAAGGCGAACATAACGTCTTTAGATATGGCCCTTCCCTGGTTCACACAAGGCTGTGAGAGGAAACAGCTGGGAGGTTTTGCACACTAACCAGCACATGAGCTGACGTTGCCAGGATGAATTATTTACCATCAAGAGTCAATAATTCCATTTCCCAAACAGGGCCAGAAATAGAAAGAAGTGAAAGTGAAAGATCAGCAACATTATGGGGAGTGTGGGCAAAGGGGACTGGATGAGTTTAATAACAGTTAAGACAGAAAGTGAAGATAGAGGTTAATATTTTATTTTCCATGGTGATGGTGGAAAACATTATTGGTAGCACTTGTAGGATGGACTTCATCCAGAAATCCAGCAAGAGTCCAATCATAAAATCAATAGAGGAAAGAGCTAGGGTAGCAATATAAACTGGAATAGAAATCTGTAACACTCTGGCCAAGTGCCCTATCAGCAACTGCTGGCGGCCTCCTCGGAGCCGGGGAGGGGAAGTTTATGAGACGGTCAAAAGCTTTATTAAAGTCAAGATATGCCATGTCTATCACTTCCTCCCATCCACAAGGCTTGTTACACTTTCAAAGAAAGCTATTTGGTTGGTTTGACATGATTTTGTTCTTGACAAACCTACGCTAACTGTTACTTATCACCATATTATCTTCTAATGGTCACTTATTATCTTATTACTATCTCCAAGATGCAGCAAATGAAACCCTCTCTCTGGTTTAGTGATAACCTAATTATTATTTATTAGTATGATTTATAAGTTGTATTACCATAGAGCCTAGGAGATTTATTAAAGGTCCAGGACCCCATTGTGTTAGGTGCTACACAAGCACAGAACAAAAAGACAATCTAAGCACAAGTCCAGAAACAACAGCTGGCTACAGACTATCAGGAAATACTATGAAATAATGAGCCAATATTGGCCAGTCTGACAGGCAATGGTCTTGGAACACCAACAGCCTAACCATTATCAAGTATTTTGTACTCATTGTGGAAAAGCAGAGTTTTGAGGAAAGTGATGAAGGACAATAATGAGGTAGCTTTGTGGATGTTTATAGGGACATTAAAAGGGACCGCTAAACAAATGTCTTCATGTCTAGTTAGAGGCTTTTCCTGCATCTGAAATCAGATGAGAGAAGTCTCCGCATGTTTTTACACGTCATCCTTCTCACTGAAAATCAATCATTTGTTCTCAGGCTTTTTCTTTTCACTTGTTAATGGCTGGAAGTCCCTCCTTTGTCACAATGTCTCACAGCTTCTCTGGTTTCTGTTTCATTTCTTCTTCATAATATCACCTTTGCACAGGAGCCCGATCTACAGCACTGAGAAAGAGTTCTTCACTCTCTTCCAGTTAAACTTTCTTGGGTTATTAAAACACTATAACCTGGGATAAGCATTGTGTTGACTTTTAGATTACCACCTTTATGTGGATGAGTCATAGATTTACCTCTCTGCTCTGGACCCATTTATCTCCACCCAAATTATAATCTTAACCTGTAGTTTTTATATCTTATTGTGGATGTCCATATGTCAGATCAAAATTAACATGGACAAAACCATCTTCCCCTGCAAACCTTCACCTCTTTCCCTTTTCTCTGTCTCAGTGGACAGCACTGCCATTCTCTGTCACTGAAATCCATAATCTTTGTTTCACCTTTGACTCAGCTCTGTTTTTTGACCCCCACATCTTCTTCTTGTACAACATCTCCAAGATTCAGCTTTTCTGCTTAGCTCACACTATCAAAAAAACATTGAGGAGAGCAGTGTCTCTTCTGAGCAGTGACTGCACACAACCCCACTCCTCCCATCCCTAAAGCCTCTGTCACTGTCTGACCCTGAGGGACCCATCACAGGATTTTATAGCTTCTCAGTGATGCACTGAGCATAGGTCTTGTTTGACAGAGCAGAGGATGGAGCATGAGTTGATACAAACTGAGAAGCTGTGAGAACCTGGGGAAAGAGAGGGCAAATGAGTTGGGCTACATGTATGGAACAGTGGTGAAGGAAACTTAGCTAGGATGAAGCAGAGAAGAGGGGTTGGGCAGCGAAAACATTCTAAAGCTGTTTCTAATATACTCTGGGCCAAATGGGGGGGGTGGGGGCTGAGGCCAAACTCTTTCAATTCAATAGAAGCGATGTGAGTTCAGTGCTCCACAGAGGCATGAGTTCTCCCCACACGCTGCCCCACTGTTCATCTACTCAGATGAGACCTCTACACCCCATTTCTCCCTTTCATTACTGACAGATGTATATTCAATGTAACCATCTCCCTCCTCCCGCAAACCCCACAGATCAGTTTATGTGGCAGAGTCAAATGGAGGCTGCACAGTAACCTTCCCAGAAGGCTGGGAGAGCAGATAAGCCATAAACATTTCCCCCTGAAACATCCAATGAGCTGCCACCTGCAGCCATCTCCCAACAGCCATTCTCTTTCATTTCACTCTCCCTAAGGCCATTTCAGGGAAACAGAGTCTCTTTCTGGGGTCATGGAAAGTCCCTGGCCCTGATTCTGAAGTATGTAAACCACAGGTGACACCACTAAAGTGCAGGCAGTTAAAAGGGTGTAAATGAGAGGGGAATCTGGATCCAGAGTTCAGTGTCTACAGGTGGGGCTGGTTTACATTATATTGTTGTACTGGAACATGTTAATGGCAGCTATCAAGCATGCCTGGAAGTCCTGGGAACCCCAGCTGTGGAGCAGACAGCCAGTGAGCTGCCGAGGAGCCAGGGAGACTTGGGAATTTGTGAATACCAGGGCTTCTGGACTTTCAGGCTCCTGCTCCTGACAGCTGTCCAGGAACTCTGGAAGCCCTGGTAGCTCTGGGCAGTTGTAGAACCTGTGAGCCCACATTCCCCTGTATCCTGCCAGGTCTGCTGCTGAGAAGCCTGGAATTCCAGGGAGCTGACTGAAGGTTTGTCTATGTGGGGGTTTTAAACCAGATCAAATTGAGTTTATCTGTTTTGAAAATGCTTGTCAGTACACATGACACAATCCATCACTGTGCACTAACTCCACATTTATAGGAAATGCTGGAGTACTCTGGCAAAGTGGACTAGGTTTGCTTGAAATTGAATTAGTTTGTTTTCTCATGTGCATGCAATTGCTATGGACCACTTTTTTGCATGCTCCCAATACCTATCCAAAACAGTGCTTTACAGGCTGACTGTTCCTGAGGTCAGTTTTCTTGTGAGCCCTCCCTGCACTGGTGTAGAGACAGATTTTGCCCATTCGTTCTTGTGTCCCAGTGTATCCTCATTTTAGTGATACAACTGCAATAGCACTTTAGCAGGCCTACAATATTCCTTGCAGAGCTGCCTGGAACCATGCTGAAACTCTGGATCTTATCACTATCTGGGGAGAAGCATCAGTCCAGGAAGCTCTTGCCGCCAAGCCATGGGAATAAGAACTTTTTTGTAGATATTGCAAAGCAGATGTCCATGAGCAGTCATGACCGGGACACTGACCAGAGCCAGCTAAAAAGCAAGCAGCTCAGAAAAAAGTAAATTGAAATGAGGGATAAAAGGAGATAATCCAGTAAGAGATATGACACCGTCCATTTTTTGATGAACTGTACAGGATTCTACACAGTTATATTAAGACCCGTCCCAGGCACTATTCAGATCCTACTGTCCATATTCTCCCCCACCACCGAAGATGACTAGCTTGACGCATAGGAGAATGAGCAAGAGGCTGGAGAGCAGCCGCCCCCTGAGAGCCAAGATCTTTCTGGGACTCAGGAACCTGATGCCAGTCAGCTAGAAATCCAGCTCTCTGTGGATATGTACTGAGCTTTTCTGATTCTTCTTCTTCAAGTGATTCCCTACTATATTCCACTGAGGATTATGCACATGCACCAAGCACCTGGCCCAGAGCTTTTCACAGTAGAGTTGCTTTTCAGTTCATGCATGCATCCCTGTATTGCCTCATGGTTTCACCCAAAGTGACAAAGGGTGAGGCTGGACTGACCACGTCTTTTGACCCATAAGATCTAGTCTCTTACCCTCTCTGTCTGCCAGGGTGGAGCTGAAGTGCTGTTGCTTGGGATGCACTGATGTAGCCTGGATCACCAGAGAGTTAGATGGATGGTGTTAAAATAAAAACTCGTACCCCTTTCAGCGGGACATACTATCTCTTTTCAGCTCCTTTTGAGGTGGGTGTGTATGTGACCAGGGTATGTCACACAGCGCATACAGGTTGAAGAATGGCATAATTGATTGGTAAGGCCACTCGAACTAGTACCAACGCATGCAGTGCAGTTTACCTTCAAGATATTCTTCAACCTGCTTAAAACAACATTTAGTGTGAGAAATTATTATTTGTAGCCAGTATTCTTTAGTGCAGGGGTCGGCAACCTTTCAGAAGTGCTGTGCCGAGTCTTCATTTATTCACTCTAATTTAAAGTTTTGCATTCCAGTAATACATTTTAACATTTTTAGACGGTCTCTTTCTATGTCTTTAATATAGAACTAAACTATTGTTGTATGTAAAGTAAATAAGGTTTTTATAATGTTTAAGAAGCTTCATTTAAAATTAAATTAAAATGCAGAGCCCCAAAGACTGGTGGCCAGGACCCGGGCAGTGTCAGTGCCTATGAAAATCAGCTCGGGTGCCGCAGGTTGCCTACCCCTTTAGTGTATTAAGCTTAGTTTGTGTGTTTTGTTTTATTTGTTTAATAATCTGCCTTGTTCTCTTTGCTATCTCTTAAAGTCACTTAAAATTTATCTTGTATAGTTAATAAACTTATTGTCTGTTTATTCCAAAACCCATTTCGATACAATGTATGACAATATAATTTTGAGTTTACATTCCAGAAGGTGTGTGCACCAAAGTGCTGGGCAACTCCCTGAGCTGTCATCCTGCATAGAGCTGATTGCAGACTCTGTGTTATTCTACAGCTAGGCATGTCCCTACCTGAGTGGAGGGTGACTTGAGAGCCTGACATAGCAGCTCAAAGTGGGGGGGACCCAGGTTGGTAGGACAGGCAGGCTCAGTGGGATTCCAGTACATCAGGTAACACCCTGGAAGGGGGAGTCCAACCCATCACAGTTATGGCTCTCTCTGCCCCTGATAACACTCTTTCCTCCAAGCTGCTCTGCTTAACTGTGTATGACATTGGCATCCAAGGGCAGCTCCAAGAGCTGGAGATTATTAGGGCCCCTCAGTCATGTCCTCTCTCCCCAACTATATCCTATACTGTGTAGCTTGGGGACTCAACTGCCAGGAGTACAGCAGAGCACACAGTACACAGTCTTTTACTATACACCTGACATTGAATTTCCTTTCCTTCCCTTCATCTCCCACCTTCTCTTCTAGTAAATTTTGTTGTAATGGATCTAGGAACTGTCAGCATATTAGCATATAGTATTCTACCCCAGGTTTAGAAAGGGATTGGATGGGTTATTTGTGGGGAAATAGGGGGATTGCACTGGAGATTTCAAGTGACTTGCACAGCCCTAGCTTAGATCAGCGTGGGGAGTCAGAAGAGAGATGGGAGGGGTTACTGTGAGCTGAGCATGAGACGTTTAGTTTCAGTTTTACTTTCTTGTCCCAACTCCAAGTTTAGACTGGTTTTCAGCAGAGTCTTTGCAAAGGCAGAAGCAGTTTCCTGATGCTCTGTTGGGGGCTGGATTGCTAAAGTGCCCTCTGAGAAGGCAGCATGGAGAAGTCGCTGAATGATTCCCTGCTAGAGACTCCAGAGGAGGTGGGAGAAGGTGAGTTTGAGCATTTCAAGTGCAAACTGACAGAAATCAAAGTGGAAATAAATTATAACAACATGCCATGGGGACAAGCTGGAGACAGGCTGCCCTATGGATGTCACCAGTGAGCTGATCAACTATTATGGAGCCAACTATGGGGTGAAGGTGATTGTGGAGATGCTGACAGCACTAAAACAGAGAGACCTGGCAGATGATCTCAGGGAATGTTTCCCCATGAAATTGAAATAGTAGATATTATATACAAATCTTTATCACGTTTGTTCATTGTGCAACCTAAATTAAAGTGAAACTTGAATTATTTATCTCTTTTCTCCTCTTATCCCCCTATTCTTCAGATATAAGAAATATAGTTGGCTCCCTTGTAGCTATATTTTTGAAATGTTATCAATCAAGTGATAATTTCTATTTATCTGTCTGTGGGTTTTCCCCCCAAAAATCTTTTTTTTACAATTCACAGAATTAGTCCAAGGATACCTTGAACTAAAAGGAGTCAAACAGATAAAATGCCAGGTTTATACAGATTAGGTTCAATACATACCATAAGAAAATGAAAAACACCTAATTGAAGTGTTAAAGCAAATGGCTTGTCTGAGGAGTGCTCGGGAGGGGGTGAGGAATTGTGTGACCAAAGAGATGCTAGAAAGCATTCTGTCCGGGAACAACAGATGTAAGCAGAATGACTGTGGGAACTTTTCAACACTCCTTTTCAACTTCTACAGAACCAATCATTGTGGCAAGCATATGAGGATGAGACCATGTTGTCATCTATTGGTCCAAGCCTCCTTAGAGAAAAGGCATTATGCTGTGGAAACTAGCTGGCCATGCAGTTTGGCTCCAATGAGGCTGAACCAGCTTGTTATCTCTAATCAGGGAGCCACTCGTTAACTAGCTAACTACAAAAGCAGCTTCTCTTCTCTCGCTGTTCACACCTCCAGTTCAGCTGCTAGAGGAACACCTCACCCTCCCTGATTAGAGATAACAAGCTGGTTCAGCCTGATTGGACTAACCCTGTTATCTCCCACCTGGCTCTTGCCTACCTATTTATACCTGCCCCTGGATACTTCCACTGCATGCATCTGACGAAGTGGGTATTAGCCCACGAAAGCTTATGCCCTAATACTTTAGTTAGTCTTTAAAGTGCCACAGGACTCTTTGTAACTTCTGAAATAATCTTGCCTCAGAATATCCCAAAGCCCACTGGTAGGGCAACCTCCTGAAATGCCGGAGACCCCTGTTTCAACTCTTCCCCGCCCATCAGGTAGAGGGCGGAATTAAACCTGCATCTTGTTCATCTCAGGTGAATGCTCTAACCACTGGGCTGAAAATTATAGGGTGGGTGGCAGCAGCAACTCCTCTGGCTGTTTTGTGTAGAGTGTGGCAGGCGCCTAACTCATTCTCTCAAGGCACATCTAAGCTACCTGACTCCAGGAGAGGGATTGTGAGTTGTGGATGGCTAGCAGAGATAGGCGTCTCCCTGTAGCCTGGAGTTAGGCACGTAGCTCTGAGAGAAGGGCAGGGCTTAGCATACACCCCCCTGATTGGCATCTCCAATTGGCTAGCTTAGCTGGTTCCCTGACTAGCGTGCTGGTTTTGTGGATCTCAGTCCAAGGTGCCTGTCTTTCCCCATTCATTGTAAAAGAAACCGGGGCACTTAACTCAGGTGTTCTGGATCCCAGTGTGGTCCCTGTGATTTTCTAGGTGGGAGTTGGGTGCTGTGATGCTGAGCATTGCAGTGCACCTTTGTAGATCCAGGTCTCTGTGATTACGTAATGAATCACTTGGTTAATGTTGCACAGGCAATCGTACTTCCAGTGTCAGATTTAAAAGTCAGTGAGGTCAGCAAATCCTGACTGGGCTTCCCTGGTCTGGGCCCCTCATCTCCCTCTCCCATCTGTCAGTGGCAGGGAAACAAACAGATGGGCCCCAGTGGCAGTTTTTATAGGGCGGGCCCACCATGCCATCACATGTCCCACATTCAAATCAACTCTCACTTGCCCCACTCCCACCCACTTGTCACTGCCTCTGCTCCCCTGTGCCCACCCCTGCACAGCTCCATGCAATGTTCTCGGCTCCCTCTAGCCCAGACTCTTCACCACTGTGGCTGCTGCTAAAGCCATCACCACTGCTCCCGTCAAAGCCAGAACTGCTGCCACAGGAGCCAGAGTTGTGAACCACCACTGCTGCCTCCACCAGAATGAGAGTCAGAGCCTCTAGGAATGACAACATGCCAGTTCCTGCTGCCCTCATTTTAATTTGCTGAGGCAGTGGAGAGGACGAGGGACTCTGACCCTCCTCCTTGTAACAACCTTTTATGTGCTCAAAAACTGTTATCATGCCCCCCTTCCTCCAGTTTTGTCTTTTCCAAACTAAACAAACCCATTTTTTTCAATCTTCCCTCATAGGTCCTGTTTTCTAGAACTAATGGTTTCTCCCTGGTGAATTTCAAGGGTCTGCTTCAAACAATGGAGGTCTTAGAAATTGCGGATACAGGGTGGGAAAAGGGAATAATGAGAATCTTTTATAGGGGAAAGTGTGAGGCAATCTAAATATAGGGTTTGTTACTAGCTCCCTCTATAGGTTGTCTCACAATTATCATCACTATGTCTCACATACAGATTACATTAAGGTAATACAGTAGACTCTCAGTTATCCAGGATGAAAGGGAAAAAATTAATTCTGGTTAATAAAATCCTGGATAATCACCATCCATAGGAAATATGGGGGTGGTGGTGGTTCACCAACCACCCTGCACAAGGGGAGAGGGTGTTGGTTCACTGGTTGCCCTGTGCCCTTGTGGGGTTTTTTTTGTTTGTTTTTTGTGCTTGGGGCAGCAACAAAGCCAGAGCCGGCCCTGCGAGTTATGTGTATTTTTTTGGGTTTTTTTGACATCCTGGTTAATCCACTTTCTGATTAACCCAATCCTGGATAATCGAGAGTCTACTGTATTAAGGTTACAATTTTTAATAAAGTCAAGAAATGCTAAAGTTAAGGTTCTCATATTAACCTTAACTCAACTAATCTAATATGAGAATCTTACACCTCATATTTCTGTGTCCGGAGGGTAATGAAGGGTGGGGTAGCCTTGGCTGGTCCCATTTTACCCCATCACCTTCGCAGAAGTCCCTTGATTGGCTGTTTGTTCCAACTTTCCCTCCCTGTCTCTTCACCACAGTGTCACACCTGCCTCCTACATGCCTCTCCCCTACCCTGTGCACTTTTCTTTCCATTTAGATGATCCCCTCCTAAGTATCCCCTCAAAAAAAAAAATCTTGGAACTAACCTGATGTTTGCTGCCATTGCATTGTTCACTCTATTGGCGTGTCTGGTCTAGTTAAATTATAAGCTCTTCAGGGCAGGGACTGTCTGCTACTGTGTTTGTACAGTGCCCAGCACAATAGGACTTCTTCTGGTTAGCCATGAGGCCAGGGATAGTAAATTATGTTTTTGTCGAGGTCCAGATTTGTTGGTCAAGATATAATCAAGGTCCACACTCTAGAGAAATGATAAAAAATATTGTAATAAGATAAAAATATTTAGTGTTCCATTCAAAAGCATCTGCCAGTCTGGTTTTGGCCTGCGGTCTGCCGATTGATTACCTCTGCCTTAGGCCCTTCTTGCTGTTATAACAACATGATTAATAATATTAAATAGTAACATTGATCATATGGGTTTAGATTCCGTGTTGCACTTTATTTGCAGTCCATGAAAGCGAAGACAAGGTGGCTTTAAACCACCTTTACAAACTCCTGATTCTGGGCTGCTCTAGGGCCAATACATCTTCCAAGACAGGGGCTTCCTAAGTAACAGCAGCATGTCCCTGACTGCCTGTGCACAGCAGTGCTTCCCACAATCCCTGCAGAGCTACATTTTATGGGTCCATCCCTGATACGTTTTGACTGCCTGCAGCTCCATCCTGGGCATGCCTCCTACCCTAGGGATTCAGACCGCATTCTTGGTCCTGTGGCCGTCATCAGTTTTTGTGTAGAGGGGATTCTACCCCAGCTGGAACCACTCCTCTGGACCTTTTACCCTGCACAAAGCCTGTAGTAAATGATAATCATCTCATCTGAGGGCAGTTTGGTGTCAATCTCATTTAAAGTAATGAGAGACAGTGATCATTTTTAACATGGAAAATTTCAGGATTTTAAAGCCAGGAATAAGATGATCATATTGGACTTTAAAAAGACACTAAGTAATTCTTAATTTACAGTAAGAACTGGCAACATCACACTTATCATGGCTATTACAAGGGCAAACACTGTTCCTCTTTATTAGCTAAGGAAACACTAGTGCTTGCAGAAAGAGAGAAATGCAAAAGGAAGAAGAAAAAAGGATGCTTCCCATGTTCCCCATTCTGTAGAAGAAGCAAAAGATCCACAGGTAAGCAGGACTTTTCCCATTTGGTTTGGGGCTTTACTCCTTGCACCCAAGAACTGTGACGGGTGCACTATCAGCAATACTGGGAATCATGGGCAACTTGTGGGGGTGAAAGCATGAGGTTTTTTTTTAGTGGGGTAGAAAAGGGGGAGAGATACCTGGGGCGCCTACACCATTCTGCACATTCCATTAATATTCTCCAGCTGCCCCAGACCCTCTTCTGCTTCTCTCCCCATTTACAGTTGAGTCAGGCTTTCCTCCTCACTGCCAGAGTGTCAGAAGGAGGAGCTTTGAGACCACAGCAGAGACTCACCCTGCTAGCTGTTCAATGCTGTCATAAGTATAAAGTAGCCTAGAATTACTGTTTACTGTAAGGGGTTAAGCTAAAAGTAACCTGAAGAGAGGGGGACAATTGACCAATAGGAACCGAAGATGCTAATCAACCTCCAAAGACAAAGAGGGGGTTTAGTTTCCCTCTCTCTGTTCACTTCGGCTATGGGATGAACCACACCTATTTTCTTTCACTCTAACTATAAGCTTTCTATCCAGCAACAAGTATAGTTAGACAGTAAGTTTATCTTGTTTTATCACTTGGAAAATTCTCCAGTTGTGGGGGTTGGCTTTGTATTTCTTGATATTGTAAGGCTCAGAAGAGATATCAACATTGGTAGAAAGTTGCCTCGGGGGAGAGGTTTGGTTTCTTAATTCTTTTGTTGATTATTGTAGTGCTGTTCTACTGATTTTATAAGGGATTTTATTCCTTTCTTTTAAGAATTTGACTGCTTGTTTTCCATTGTGTAAGATCCTGGTTTTGGATCGGGCACGTCTTGCAGGATCAGGAAAGGTTTTCTTTCTGTCAAACTTTCCTAGGGGAGGATAAGGTTGGGGGTTTTGTGGAAAGAGAAAGAAGAGTTCCAAGTTACTCTGTCTCATTAGCTTGGTGGTGGCAGTGTACCATTCTAGACACAGAAGTTTGTGTTCTCGGGGAGAGGAAATTTTAACCTAAGCTGGTAAAATAAGCTTGGGGGGGTTATTTCCTTTTTTCATGCAGGTCCCCACATCTGCCTCTACACTCTGAACTCTAGGGTACAATCCTGACAAATGCCCAATGCCACGGTGGCCACCAGCAACTGCAAGGCACAATTGCAGGGAAAGTCTTTGTTAGCCTGAAGCCCTGGGCTAGAGAATACTCTTGTGACAGATTTCTGTTACCAATCTGCCTGGGCCTCAGCTGATCAGGCGAAGACTGCAGGATCATAGGGGCGGAGATGAAGAGAACACACCATGTGACTGAATTTTAAAGCTTTATTAAGAAAATAATAAAAAGAACAATGGTGAGTGCAGGAACTGCTTCCATGTCGCTCAAAGGAAGAAAGAAGTGTTAGGGCTCAAACCCTGACCCACTTTCATACTCACAGACACACTGCCCCAGGGTGGCCAGGCCTGGGGGTACCTTCAGAGGAGGAGAGAGAGAGGAAAAATAGACAGGAAGTTATCCTGTGCACAGGTTGCCCAGAGGTCCGCTGCCAAAAAAGATCTTTGAGTTGCTTCAGATCTCGGAGTGTTTTAAGTCCTGGGCTCCTTTGGGGTATTTTCATCTAAGTTCCTCTGTTCCAGGTGTTTTTGTACCAGTCTAAACAGACTTTCTGTGGCCTTCATGGTCCCCCAAAACATCCCGGCTCCGGGGACGGAAAGGCAGACTGTTGAGTCTCACTGGGCGGCCAACCTTCGCAAATGTGTAATCTCAGTCCTGCAACTTGTTTTGCTTGTGTCTTTATTCTTCACAGCCAGCTGGGGCTGAAAGCAATTTGTCTGGCTCTTGGCATGCAAAGAGTACGTTTGTGTTGATTCTTGACCTTGAACGCAGAGCAGCTTTCTCTTTATCTCTAGGCCAAACTGACTTTTCAAATTAACCCATTCTCTGCTCTTTTCTTCTTCTCCCACAACCCCCTTGGCCTCTCAGAACCTGCAAAGAAAACTTCCATTTCTATTCACACCTTTAATTTTTCCCAAAATGCTTTGCAATGCCTGCAAGAGGGTTAGCAATGTACAATGCTGATCTCCCCCCCTCCCCACAGGGAACTTGAGGGAGGGTGCCATTGGGGTGTGGCACTCTGTGAGGTCTTAGCAGGCAGATCATGCTCAGTGTGGTTGGCATGGAGAATTTCAGGGATGGGGTGCATTCACTAAGGTTAACTTGGAGCCGTGAGGGGATGGAGCATGCTCACTGAGGATGTAACCTTAGGTTTTGGATTCCAGCTTCTAACAAGCCTCTACTAAGCACGTGCCAACAGTTATTTTCAGAGGCATATAAATTGGGTAGTTCTGGAAGATTTTTCTGAAAGACAGCAAAAAGCACACTTGTGCCAAATATCAAGTCCCTGCTCTAAAGTATGGAGCTGTTAGACCTTCTCAAAGAAACAGTTGTAATTTATTTTAACATTGGCAAAGCATCACTTCCTATGTAGAGGGGATTCTCCCCCAGCTGGAACCACTCCTCTGGCCCTTTTACCCAGCATAAAGGGTCCAGAGCAGGAGTCAAAATATCACCCAGTGCTTTTTTTTTTTCAGGGATAAAAGAAAATAAGCTCAAGCAAAAAATAAACAAAACAGACTATCTTGATTTCACTATGTACTTGTAAAGTTGCACAAAGTCAAAAGTGTATGAAGCTTGAAGAACATCCCAGCAACGTGCAACCTGTGTGACATTCAGTAGTCCTATAAATATTAAGGCACCTCTGAATTTAGAAGACATTTCATTCTACACAGATGAAAAACCATTTTTATTGGTTACAACTGTTATTATTTAATACTTCTTTCTTTTCTAAATTAACCTGAGTATTGGGCCTGAGTGAGGAATAGAAAAGCCTCTTAAGAAATTTTTACCTGAAATGTTTAGCAGCTTTTAAAATTATTTGTGTGAAAACAAAATAATAATAAAACCTCCACAAACAAACCCAACACTTACAATATTTTTTCAGAAGAAAAGATTGCATTTTTGCATATTCATCTTTTTCAGATATGCCCCAGGATTTCATAGCAAAATTCCCTACGTATAGCTGAGGACTCCATCTTATACATTGCACTTCTCAGATTATTGCAGGGAAATTAGCAGTGATCCTTCCTCATTTTCAGTTTGTATTCACACAAATGGGGAAGAAAATAAATATGTTTGTGTCTAGTGAAAAAGTCAATTATTGATGAAGTACTGATAATTAATTTTCTTTAATTTTACTATCAGATGGTTTAAATCAAGAGCAAGATTCAGCGAAAGAGAGAGCTCGAAAGTCAAGGCAGAGAGATGTCTTAAATCTGGAGCAAGAAGCATACACTGAGCCAGTCCTGGAACTGGAGGAGACAGAAGGATTTAACGGTATTTCCTCTCATAATTTTTGCACTGTACCTAAATTCAGTGGGTGAAATTCTGGTGCCATGGAAGTCAATAGAACATAGGACTTTAAGGGATCTCCTTGGTCATCGAATTCAGTCCCCGCTGTCTTAGGCAACCCCATCACATTATTTAATTCATAAACTTTTCAAGCTCTTCAAACTAGTTAGGTTGTTTGCACCCCACTTCTCCTATCAGATGGCTGTTGCAGAAGCTCTCTCCTCCAAAGAGAATTTATCACTGACTTCAGTGGAACCAGAATTTCACCCATTATGCTTCACTTCAGTTTACAAAAATTATCCATTAGGACCTTAAAAAAACAAACAAATATGAGATTGGCTTAAAAATCACAAGAGTAAAACTATAATTATACTATACTTCATGGTTTGTTAATTTCCTGTCTGGTTTGTGAGCCTTTAGAGGGAAGCTGCTTCCTGATGAAGTCTGTGGAGCGTCTTATGGTCAAATTCAACACTACATAAATATGCAAACTGCAGACCTCCCCACTATCTGCTTGAAGATGACTCCCTTACCCTAACTCCTACAAGAGTGGAGCTGCCAGTTTGTGCCTCTCCATCTCTCTCCCTTACCACTACCCTATCCCCTTCCCCTCCATGCTCCACTAAGTGTCCTCCTCCATTCACACTTCCCACCCACCCCCAAGGCTTCTGTCCCCAGCGCCCTCTTGCATTCATCTGCCCCCACATTTTGCCACCCTGTTCTCTGCCCTTACAATATCTTACCCCTCACATTTTCCCTCTTTCACCCCCTATTTCCTTGAGATCTCCTCAGTCCTCACCCCCACCTCTCTCAATAGCCTCTTCTCCTCATGAAGATGTCTCCTGCTTCCCACATTCCTCCCACTTCCTCAGAGTTACTTGTCCAGCCATTAACCACAGAGTCCAGAAAGTGGCCATTGTCTCTGAGGGCATCCTGGCTTCAGTGTAATGGAAAATTGTGGGAGATGGCAGTCATCTCTATTAAGGGCAGCCTTACTTTCACATGAAAAGTCTGTAGTGAATGATAGTTGTCTCATCCCAGGATAGTTTGGTGTCAATCTCATTTAAAGTAATGGGAGACAGCGATCATTTCTAATATGGGAAATTTCAGGATTTTTAAGCCAGGAATAAGGAGATTATACTGGACTTTTAAAAAACACACCATATAACTCTAAATTCACAATAAGAATTGGCAACATTGTAAGAACCATGATAAGTGTGATGAAAGTGAACTTAGCCAGTATACAAAGGGCAACCACTGTGCCCCATCACACACACCCCTCTTTAAGAGGGAATTTGGTTGTCTCTCTCTTGTGGGTTTTCACTGCCCAACTTGGGAAAAGAAGTCTACTTTTGCATGGGCCTGTGGTAAGAGGATTACAAAAGGAATCCCCGATAAGAGTTCCGTCTAGCTGCCGCTCCAATCATTGGCACTAGACAACAGGGTAAGGGTTAACTCGAGTTTATTCAGCTGCAGTGAAGTCCGCCCATAAGAAAACCCGATAAACAGACGCTTCCTCCTTTTATACTTATTCTCAATCATTAGCATATTTTGCAAAGCCTTAAACAATTATTGAGACCCAATCACTGCTTTTCTGTCTTATTCTCTCCATATAAGGTTTTTGTATCACATCTTTCCGGGTGTTGTGCTTTTCCAGGATCAGTGCCCTACTGCTCCTGTCTCATCAACCATCATGTTCACATGGGTCCCTAACTGTTGTACTTATTTCTAACACATGCTCCTGGCTTGCAAAAACAGGAAATACCCACTTCTCCATAGCCCCCCCTCCCACGCTTCCCCTTGTCGCTGCACTCATTTTCAGTCTATGCACTTAACTTGCCAAAACAAGAAATGCAGAAAATACCCATTTCTCCACAGGCCTTACTGGGTCAGTGGGTAACTTGCAAATCATAGGGCTGGAGTGAAAGGTACCATCTCATGACCAGGGCATTGATGTCCTTCATAATGTTAAGCAACTGAAGTTGTGCATGGTCGGTGACCAACTGGTACATAAGTGTGCTGATCAGCCATTTCACCGCCAGGGCCTCTTTTTCTATCATTGAATACTTCTGCTTTCAGGGAAACAACTTCCGGCTCAAATAGAGGATTGGATGCTCCTCTTCCTTGACTTCTTGAGACAATGCTGCTCCCAATCCCACTTCTGGCATATCAGTCTGTCAAAGTTTGAGTGGAATAGGATGGGTTCCCTAGTTAGTCAATCCTTCCTTCAATTCCAGGAAGACTCTCTCACACTCTGCTGACTACTGTATTGTGCGAGGCTGCAAACTGTTTTTTAGGTCAGATAAGAGTGCCATGAGCATTGCAAAGTTTGGCACAAAGCAGCAATAGTATCCTGCTAGAGTTGGCCTAAAATTGGCTTACCTGCCATAAGGGCCAGGCAGTCCCCTAAGGCTTGAACTTTATCAAACTGGGGGAAGTAGGGTACCTCAGCCCACAGTGTACCCCAAGTATGTTACCTCTTGCTGCCTGAGATAGCATTTGGCTAAGTTGGTGGTGAGTCCTGCTTACCCCAGGACCTGCAAGATGTCTGTGAGGTATTGGAGATGTTCTTCCCACATGAGGCTGTACACAACTATATCGTCTATGTAGGCTGCTGCATATGGGTGGTGGGATTGCCTCAGCCTGTCCATAAATCACTGGAATGTGGCTTCAGCCCCACACATACCAAAAGATATGGTGACTAAGTAGTACAGCCCAAACAGAGTGTGACTGGTGGTGCGAGGGGCAGCCCTCACTGGAAATGCCAATGTCAGGTCAGCCTGCAAAGGGGAGAGCAGATATTCCCAAGACTGGTGGGTAACACTGAAGTTAGATTCCCCAACCAGTCACAAACTGTGTTTATGATCCCCCACACTCGTTATCAAGAAGCAAAAAAGAAATTACACAGTCCCCTTTCAGTCTCTGGCTCCCAATCAGCACCTAGGTCCACTACAGTGAGAAGTTATTTTAAACTCTGCTCACATATACAAAATGTTCTCACCACAAAGGATGAGACATGTCACCAGGCATGTGTAGGTTTGGATGTTACCCAAAATACCAGTCTGCTAGCCAATCCTTTAGTATCTAAAACTAACGGTTTGTTTATAAACAAAATAAAGAACAAGAAGAGAGACAGTAAAGCAGTTACCTACATACAAAGATTTCAAAGTCCACATATCAGATTCGTATCAGCATTGATGAGTTTGCTGGCTTAAAAATCTCTCTGGAACATATCCACAGCTAGGATGGGTCATTCAGTCCTTTGTTCAGAACTTCAGTTTGTAGCAAGGTAAGAAGCAGGACTGAAGACAAAAAGAAGAAGATGCAGCTGCCTTTTATAGTCTTTTGCCATGCAGCCTGTGCTTCCTTTGTTCCAAACACAAGGTGCGCAGCACATGGCTTGAAAGCCTTGGACTTCTATCCACAGGCATGTCCCGCTGAGTCATAAGGTGTATCTGTCTTCTCTCAGTGGGTCAGTTACCTAGCTGATGGTCCTCAGTAGGCCATCAACAGGCAAGGTAGTGTTGATGCCAAACTATCTGGGGGTGCCACCCAGAAGTATGACACAAGTTTTGTAATACAGATATACATACATATCTATAACCCAAAATACAAAGGTGATATAAACACATACATGAGGTTATCATATTTGGCAAATAACATTTTTTGCAGATATCTTACATGACATATTTGGCACAAATTATTGCAATTTTACAATATTAACATTCATAATATCCTCAAGTGTCCCCCAAATTCCATATAGTGTCACCCAGGGGAAGGAAGGCTATCCTCTGTGGGACTAACAACTGCCATAATTCTTCACAGGTCTGGGTTTTCCAGACCACAAGGTATAGGTCATCTTCACTGACCTCAAATTGGGGTCCCTGTGGAATCTATTGCCCAGTGCTCTCATCCAGACTGGAGTTTGTCACCTGCTCCCAGGCTTTACTCAGCATTTAGTACTCCTGGGGCATGGTGTCATCTAGTCAGGTCTTTGTGATGCAGTCTATATTGGGGGCTTTATTGAGATCATCTGTTGACTACTGGAGGCAGATTTTGCATTATCAGCATCAATTTTAATCTGTGTTACTTTGGGCTGTCTGCTTCTGACCATGTCTGTAGCACAAAGCTGCAGACACTCCTTGAATCCACCATGCTACCTAGTTCAGTGACTAGCAGATCTACTAGGTGGAGAAATCAGATGGAGTAACATGGTGGATTCTGGGCTGTGGAGGTCACTGACCCAGCAGTGAAGGGATTGACTACACAAATAACATTCTCCAGGAAGCGTGGAAAACTTGACTAGGGAAGTCAAGACAGTTCCAGATGAATAGAATGCAAATTACTCCACAGCAACAGAAAGTATTGAGATTGAGGCAGGCAGGTATCATTGGTTGATACCCATCAACCAACAGTATCATTGGTTGGTTGATGGAATGCTGCAGTATCATTGGTTGATGGGATCATTGGTTGATGGGATGCTGCAGTATCACTGGTTGATAGGATGCTGCAGTGAATTAGTGAATGTTGCAGAAGATCACATCTGCTGGATTTTACAAAGTTTGGACATTTTAAATGGGATTTCCCCAGTGATTAAACCTTATGTTGGATAGACTGATGCAGGGAATAGTGTCACAAGCTACCCATCTGAAAAATCTAAGGCCTTGTCTACACTACGAGCTAACGTTGACTTTCTAGAGTTCAAATTAAGAAAGCCGATGGTATACATTTGATTGTGTGTGGCCCCAGTATGTGGGCTAATTCGGCAGATCGCGTTCATAGTTCCGCAGCTAGTGTCGACTCTCAGAGCGGCACACTCTGGGTAGGTATCCCACAGTGACCACAGTCCCTGCAGCCCCTTGGAATTCTGGGTGAAGCTGGCATTGCACGATGGGGAGCAAAAACAGTCTCATGGGTTTTTTGTTTGCGCTTCTTGTCACTTGCCCCTCCCTCCATGCAAAGAGTGGCAGGTAGTCATTTCACGCCTTTCAGGCCTGCAGATGCCATACTGCTTTCAGCTGACAGAACGGTGGCCAGCCAGCCACCGCTCCTGCTAGAACTCTGCTCTCAAGTCACCTGCCATCCTACTGTAGTCCAGGCAATCCTGAAACTACGTCAAGTCACCTGCCATCCTTCCGTGCTCCAGGCACTCCTGAAACTGCGTCAAGTCACCTGCTTTTCTGCCATGCTCCAGGCACACGTAAAAAGTATGTCATGTCTGGTGGCTTTTGCATCTCCCCCTGAGTGGCATCTCTTCTTCTGCCGAGTGGCATCTCTTCTCTTGTCTTTCTCCATTCCTCCTTAGTCGAACGCTTCCGCTGCCAGCTCTGCCCTTTCCCCTGGACTGACCGTGCAGACGCCTTAATAGTGCGGGCATGGAGCCCACTCAGCTTATCATAGCAGTTACAGGCATTGTAAACAGCTCACAAATTATTGTGGAGTGTATGCAGAAAGGGAAAACCCATGCAAGAACGCGAAGCCAGGGTGGTCATGAGAGTGAGGAGGACATGGACACAGGCCTCCCCAAATGCAGTGGCACCAGCAGCTTGGGGATCCTGATGCCAATGGGGCTGGCTCATGCAATGAAACAGCGATTCTGGGCCCGGGAAACTAGCATGGACTGGTGGGACCACATAGCGCTGCAGGTCTGGGATGATTCCCAGTGGCTCAGAAACTTTTGCATACGTAAGGGCACCTCTATGGAACTCTGTGACTTGCTTTCCCTGTCCTGAACCGCCAGAATACCAAGATGTGATCAGCCCTCACAGTTCGAAAGGGAGTGGCAATAACCCTCTGGAAGCTTGCCACACCAGACAGCTACCAGTCAGTCAGCAATCAGTTCGGAGTGGGTAAATCTACAATGGGGACTTCAGTGATGCAAGTGGCCAGCGCAGTCATTGAACTGATGCTGTCAAGGGTAGTGACTCTGGGAAATGTGCAGAACCAAGAGAACCAGACAGAACCAGAATATATCTGAACCATTTGGTAATAGGGATCTTAATATGATTAAATTTAATGTCCCTGTGGCGGGGAAAACACCACAGAAACCCAACACTGTAGCATTTAATTTCAGAAAGGGGAACTATACAAAATGAAGAGGTTTGTTAAACAGAAATTAAAGGGTGCAGTGCCAAAAATGAAATCCCTGCAAGCTGCATGGAAACTTTTAAAAGACGCCATAATAGAGGCTCAACTGAAATGTATACCCCAAATTAAAAAAACATAGTAAGGGAACTAAAAAAGTGCCACCGTGGCTAAACAACAAAGTAAAAGAAGCAGTGAGAGGCAAAAAGGCATCCTTTAAAAAGTGAAAGTTAATTCCTATGGCAGAAAATAGAAAGGAGAATAAACACTGGCAAATGAAGTGTAGAAATATAATTAGGAGGACCAAAAAAGAATTTGAAGACAATCTAGCCAAAGACTCAAAAAGTAATGGCAAAAAGAATTTAACTACATCAGAAGCAAAAAACCTGCTAAACAACTGTTGGGGCCACTGGATGATCACATGGTAAAGAAGCACTCAAGGACAATAAGGCCATTGAGGAGAAACTAAATGAATTCTTTGCATTGGTTTTCATGGCTGAGGATGTGAGGGAGATTCCCAAACCTGAGCCATTCTTTTTAGGTGACAGATCTGAGGAACTGTCCCAGACTGAGCTATCATTAGAGGAGGTTTTGGAACAAACTGATAAACAGTAATAAGTCACCAGGACCAGATGAAGTTTATCCTGGAGTTCTGAAGGAACTCAAATGTGAAATTGCAGGACTACTAACTATCATCTGTAACCTAACATTTAAATCAGCTTCTGTACCAAATTACTGGAGAATAGCTAATGTGACACCCATGTTTAAAAAGGGCTCCAGACGCGATCCCAACAATTACAAGACAGTAAGCCTAATGTCATTGCTGGGTAAACTGACTGAAACATTAGTAAAGAACAAATTGTCAGACACTTAGATTCACATAATTTGTTGGGGGAAGTGTCAACATGGTTTTTGTAAAGGGAAATCATGCCTCACCAAATCTCTTAGGATTCTTTAAGGGGTTCAGCAAGCAAGTGGACAAGGGAAATCCAGTGGATGCAGTCTACTTAGGTTTTCAGAAAGCCTTTGACAAAGTCCCTCATCAAAGGCTCTTAAGCAAAGTAAAGCTGTCCTGGGATAAAAGGGAAGGTCCTTTCATGGACTGGTAACTGGTTAAAAGATAGGAAACAAAAGATACGAATAAATAATCAGTTTTCAGAATGGAGAGAGGTAAATAGTGGTGTCCCCAAAGGGTCTGTGCTGGGACCAGTCCTATTCAACATATTCATAAATTATCTGGAACAGTGAGGTGGCAAAATTTGCAGATGATACAAAATTACTCAAGATAGTTAAGTCCCAGGCAGACTGCGAAGAACTACAAAAGGATCTCACAAAACTGGGTGACTGGGCAACAAAATGGCAAATTAAATACAATGTTGATCAATGCAAAGTAATGCTCATTGGAAAAAATAATACTAACTATACATATAACATAATGGGGTCTAAGTTTGTTGTTACGCCTCAAGAAAGAGACCTTGGAGTTACTGTGGATAGTTCTCTGAAAACATCCACTCAATGTGCAGCAGCAGTCAAAAAAGCAAACAGAATGTTGGGAATCACTAAGAAAGGGATGGTTAATAAGACAGAAAATACCATATAACCTCCATATAGATCCATGCAATGGCCACATCTTGAATACTGCATGCAGATGTGATCGCCCCATTTAAAAAAAGATATATTGGAACTGGAAAAGGTTCAGAAAAGGGCAACACAAATTATTAAGGGTATGAAACAGCTTCTGCATGAGGAGAAATTAATAGGACTAGGACTTTTCAGCTTGAAAAAAAAAAAAGATGACGGGGATGTGACTGAGTTCTATAAAATCATGTCTGGTATAGAGAAAATAGATAAGGAAGTGTTATTTAGTCCTTCTAATAACACAAGAATGAGAGGTCACCAAATCAAATGAATAGGATCTATATAGACTCAGGGGTCTGCAAGGTGTCTGAACATTTTCCAGATACTAATCAATTAGCTCTCAAAATATCCCCATGATCTAAGAGAGCATTATCACATTTTACACATGGGGTAAACCGAAGCTCACAGAGCTAAAATGAGTTGCCCAAGATCCTATCAGAAGTGTATAGAAATTATGGGTTTATTACAGTTATTACCGGGTAAGGTTCTCTGGCCTGGGTTATACAGTAGATCAAACTAGGTTTGGTCTACGCTGGGGGGGGCGGTGTTGACCTACGATATGCAACTTCAGCTATGTGAATAACGTAGCTGAAGTCAGCGCATCTTAGGCTGACTGACTTACCTGCCATCATCACGGCAACAGTGGGCTCTCCCGTCGACTCCAGCTTGCGCCTTTTGGCAAGCTGGAGTTCCAGAGTCGACGGGAGTGCCTTTGGGGATCGATTTATCACATTTTGACGAGATGCAATAAACCAATCGCCAATAGATTGATCACTACCCGCCAATCCGGTGGGTAGTGAAGACCTACTCCTACATCATTATTGTAATCCCTTCTGGCCTTTAATTCCATAGATCAGTACATGGGAGGCAGGAATTAAACACGGGTTTCATAAGCCCTAGTTCAGTGTGTTAACTACAAAGAGAGAACTTCACTGGTGCAGGCTGCTTCTGCAGCTGATTGTGTTCACAAAAAAGGAAAAAATGATAATGTGATTGTATTTGCTGAGAGGAGATAAAAAAGCATTGTTGAGGGTAGGCTCTGTCTTTTTGTTCTGTTTGTACTAAATCTAATGCAGTAGATCCTGGTCTATGACTGAGATTCTGAAACACTATAGTAATACACATAATAAATAACTATTGATTTATTATTAATAACTTATTTCTCCTCTGGTTTACTCTCTAGGTGGTATAAATCAGGGAGAGGGCTCCTCAGAGTCTCCACAAGTCCTGGTGGCAAGGAAGAATGTTGGTTTATATGCAAGTCTGGAATCAGAGCCTCATCAAACACAAGTGCCAAAAGATGGTTTAAATGAGGGACAGGAATCAGAGTCTTCACAAGCCCCAGAGGCAAGGAAGAAGGGGGGTTTAAATCAGGGGGTAGAATTTGAGCCTCATCAAGCCCCAGAACTAGGGAGAAAACATGAATTAAATCAGGCACAGGCATCAGGCACATCTCAGACACCAGAGTTGAAGGTGAAAGACAGTTTAAATCAAGGGCAGGAATCGCAGACTCCAAGAGCCCTAGAGATGGAGTCAAAAGATAGTATAAATCAGAGTCAGGGATCACAAACTCTCAAAGCCCCAGAGCTGGGGTTCAAAGAGGATTTAAAGCAGGGTCAGGGATCAGAGACTCCAAAAGTCCTAGAGGTGGGATTTAAATATGGTTTAAAGGAGGGGCAGGAATTACAAATTCTGGAAGCCCAAGAGCTGGGATGGAAAGATGGTTTAAATCAGGGTCAGGGATCACAGACTCCAAGAGCCCTTGAGGTGGAGTTTAAACATGGTTTCAATGAAAGGCAGCAACCACAAACTCTACAAGGCCCAGCACCCAGGGAGAAAGATAGTTTAAATCAGGGGCAGGAACCAGAGCCTGATCAAGACCTAGGAGCAAAGGACACAGATGATCACAAAGGTATTTTCTGTTATATTTCTTATACTTCCTTAGATAACTGAGCTTATTGTTTCTTATTATCAATACAATTACAGTTATAATTCAATAAATGTGACAAGTACAAAGGCAGTATTGCTGTTTAGCAAATTATGAAAAGCATCAATGAAATGCAAAACTACGGGAATGCCAGTTGATGATTGATTTTGTATACACAAAATCTCAAACTATCTATTATATACACTTTAAAATTTATCAGCTGAACTAACCTCATGGCTACAGCAAAGGCCATGCAAGGTTAGTCTGCATATACAGAGGCAACACATTCCAGTTTTTGTCTATGGGGATCCATCTGGAGAAACCTGGGATATTGCATAGAGCTGGGTGAATAGAAGAATTTCAGTGTCTTGAAGTTCTGCAGCAAGCAAACAAAAACCTTTTGGCTCAAATGAAAAACAATATTTTTTGGAATCAAACATTCTTCTTTGTGTGCTGGATCCTTATGCATCTTCCACTGTGGGTATAAATGCACTTTATGCACCTGAGTCCGGAGAATTCTTGCAAGCAGTGTTGATTGGGCTATGCCTGTGCCCTTGCTTTCGTGTTTCTCAGCACTGATGGTATAAGCGGTGGGGTGAACCAACTGCTCTCTAGTTCCTTTTCACCACCTCCTAGCCCAAGTCATAACCTCCAGTGTCCACAGCTTCTCTGTTCTCTCCAGCCTTGATTCCAAACCTTTACAAAGCTTGACAGTTTTCTCTTAGTATATATAGTGTAAATAGTTTTCATAGTATAGTTCATTAGATCCCTCACCCTGGGGAACCCCCTGGGCACCTCATACAGGAATTAGATTATGCCCAGAACACTGGGCTTTAAAAACTGTCTCCTGTCTCCTCTACTTCTCAGTTAATGACAACCACCAGTACTGCCTGTACTGCACTGGGAAAATGCATATCTGTGCCAGGCGCAGTGTCTGTTGCTCCTTCCCTAGATGGACCCACCTGGTGTAGGAATTCCAGCTTAAAAAGCACCTCCTGGAAAAGGCCCCAGTCAGACCCTGGCCAGGGAGCCCCCGTTCTGTGTCAGCCAGAGTCAGCGATGAGTATGCTTCGTACAAAAGGTTTGACTTGGGAGCAAGGGAAATGACACCTATGGACTCTCCTTCAGGATTTTGGCAAAAGAATAGGGAATATTCTCATAAGCACAAGAGTTGATCCTCTTGGTAAATCCACTCTTAAGAGGATGGATCTGGCCCTGCCCATATTGGGCAGGTCTTCACACTTTGTCCCCAAAGACTTAGAACATCCTAAATCCCAACATCATGATAAAAAGGCTCATACGAACAAGTCTCCACTGTTACCACACTTTGCACCAGCAGTAGAGATTCCACTGCTACTATCCACATTGAAAGACTGAGAACCACTGATACTGGCAAAGAGTACCCATTGGGAACCGCAGCCACCAGTGGTACCACTGCAATGTCATACAGACCTACCAACCCAGAGCCTTCCTGTATCACTTCAGTCAATACAGACCAGACAGAACCCTGCACACTCAAGAGAGAGCAGAGAGGCACACCACTACAGAGGACTTCATTCTCCTGCATCTGCAACCTCCCCTTTTGTCAGGACCATCCTTTACCAGGGAGGTTTTTCACCTCACCAGGAGCCTCTGGGAGAAGCCTGCCCCCAATCCCATTTACTAGGTGCAGCTTTCCACCAGTGGACTTGTCAGCACCACTGATTAAGCCAGATCCAGCCTTCTCATTATCAGAGGAATCAGAACTACCAGATGAATCACTATCTTCCTTCCAAGGGCAATAAGTCAAGCCAGGAGATCAAGAGCTTCCTGGAACCAGCCTACACCCAGATAGCCTTCTCAGGACTCGTGGTAGCCCATTCCTTGGGGACCATCACAATCCACATTCAGTCCTATGGGGTACCATAACACCCATACCCAGTGTCTGTCCAGTCTAATAGGGAGTTATATCACCCCACCTCTCCAAGAGAACCACCAGAGCTTCCTCCTGACCCTATAAAAGGGTAATACTATGAGCCTGATCTGCCAGTTCCACCAATATCAAGAAGAGTATTTTCCTTATCTCCCAATGAAGTGGTCACTCCATCTGATGTCTACACAGAATTCCAATCCAGGCTACACAGGGTGGCAGAGGAGCTCCAACTCTCTTAGAGAGGGTCCAGGATACACACCACATGCTCCTAGACATCCTGCAATCCATTGGATCAGGCTGGATAGTAATGTACTGAATGAAACCATGCAAGTGTGACATACCAGGGTACAATCTAGACCAATGAATCACCATGTCACCCAAGGCTTCTAAAGATGCCCTTTACAAAGCTTTGCTGTTGTAGCCTCCAGCTTGGACTGCTTACAAACAGCCTCCAGTATGTAAGTCACTCCCAGTTATGTCTGTGTGTACTGCAGCTGTTAGCTTCACCTTGGCTCCTACCAACCTTGGCTATACTGTAGGGTGACCCCAACGCTCCCCCACACTTAGATATTGCCCCAGATATGTATGTCCTATGTTGTTAGTTGTTGGCTGCATGTGTGGTCTCCCTGTGCGCTCCACAATCTCTGGTCAGGTAACCAGTACAGCAGGCTTCGATCGAACTGCCCAAGAAGACCACAGACTCGGTTCAATGGTGAAGCACTCAGCCAGTTTATCGATAACGAAGCATAGTCCTAGTATCTCATAGACTCTAAAGGACATTAACAAATGTATGCCCATTACAATGGACCAGTTCTGTGAGTGGCAGGACTTTCTGCTATCAGGACAGACAAAGACACCCCCTCTATGATCCCTCCTTTATACACTGACACAAACAAGTTACCTATTGCCCCCTGACATGGTTAGTTACCCCCTTTTACCTTGTACCTGTTGGTTTGCTCAAAGCATCTCTATCCATCACCCTGTCATCCTGACCCTATCTTTAGGAGGGCTCAGTATGTCCATGTATCATCTTCAGGGAGTGTGCTTATGCCATAACTTTGTGTGGGAGTGTTCTGATACTACCATTCTGAAATGTGTTTACATGAATACTTAGAGCCTAGGAGTGCTCGGGTTTTTGCCCTTTGCTCCTAGCCTGATTCTTGCTAACTTTGCTTTATGGCAGCAGGGTCTGACTTTAGTTCAGGCCTTAGGCCTCACATTAGGCCCTCTCTCTCTCTTTATTACATCCTGAACTCCCAGCCGTCTCCTGGACAATACACATTTATATAAAGCCCATTATTTCTTTAATAAAAATAATGTGCACATAACTTCTCATACCAAATGGAGTTTCCCAAACACTTCAGTTTAAACACATTGGATTAGATATAACAACACAACACATTAATTAATTACAAAGAGATACATTTTAAGTGAGTACAAAAAATGAAACATAAAAGCCAGAAATAGTTACAAGAAAAGTAAAGACAAAATGCAACAGGTGCCTATCTTAGCAAACTATGTTAAATTCAAAGCAAAGTTTTCTCACCACATGCTTTTAGCACTCTTACTGACCAAACTTCTCAGGTCAGGACACCTTCTCTGAGAATCCAATAAATGTATGTGCTGTGAATACACATAGGGGAGGGAGAAAAAGAATGAGGTGTCTTGGGATGTTTGTCCTTCCTTTTTATAGTTTCAGTCCCCCATCTTGAAAAACATTCCAGCTGAGTATCAGGAGACAAAAAGTCTATGGGGAAGGAAGTTCTCTGCTGCTTTTTCCTTGCCTGTTTGAGCTTCCTTTGTCTCCCCTTCCTGCTTGATGACTCTATTTGCTGTGTAAATTCAAATTAAGCAGAGCACACATTCTTTTGTTTAGGACACACTTGTTTGCCAACTTCAGTTTGAGTAAGGCTGTGGTTTGCTTAATAACAGCAACACCCAAGAGCCACCCCTTCTGATAATGAGGACAAGTGTCTGGACCTGCTGTGGAGGAACTTGTTTATGTCTTCTAGTCTCCAGTTTAGAATATGGAACTATCAAGCACTGTTGGCTATCATTTTCTAAATTATTCAGAGTTCTTAGATTTTAAGGATATACCAGAACAGCATCACAGGGCTCAATTTCAGGCCCTTATCAGTCAAGGCATGCTGATACCTAGGACTTCTCTGCAATCTGTGATTGATGCAGCTAATACCACTTCCAGGTTGATGGCAACTGCCATCCTCATGCATTGGGAATCATGGCTACACTCGTTTTTTACAAGCTTTTGAGCCACAAAGAGCTCTTCTTCAGGTCTGGGAATGTTACTTCCAGTGTCAGAGCAAAATGTATAAATGCATTGTTTAGCACAAACAGTAAGCACAAATTGTAGGGGACCATTCAAAGTAGAGTGGGCCATTAGCACCTCTACAATCATAGGAGAAAAAGAGGGGGTTAGTGGATTACAGTTTGTTTTAATAAACCATAAATCTGGTGTCTCTGTTCAATACCTGTCTGCAATTTAAGCCCATTGCTTCTTGTTCTATTATCAGAGGTTAGGAAAATAATTTTTCTCCCTCCTCCTTGTAACAAACTTTTAGGTACTTGAAAACTGTTATGTCCCCTCTGAGTCTTCTCTTTTCCAGACTAAACAAACCCAATTCCTTCAGTCTTCCCTCATAGGTCATGTTTTCTAGACTTTTAATCATTTTTGCTGCTCTTCTCTGGACTTCTTCCAATTTGTCCACACTTTTCCTGAAATGTGGTGCCCAAACGTGTACACAATACTCCAGCTGAGGCATAATCAGTGTGGAGTAGAGTAGAAGAATTATTTCTCATGTCTTGCTTACACATTCCTGCTAATACATTCTAGAATTATGTTTGCTTTTTTAGAAATAGGGTTACACTGCTTACTCATATTTAGCTTGTGGTCCACTATGACCCCTAGATCCCTTTTTGCAGTACTCCTTCCTCGGCAGTCATTTCCCATTTTGTATGCACCTTCCTAAGTGGAATATTTTGCATTTGTTCTTATTGAATTTAACTTCATCCTATTTAACTCAGACCATTTCTCCAGTTTGTCCAGATCATTTTGAAGTATAATGCTATCCTTCAAAGCACTTGCAACCCCTCTCAGTTTGGTATTATCCACAAACTTTATTAGTGTACTCTCTATGCCATTATCTAAATCATCAATGAAGATATAGAACTGAACTGAACCCAGAACTGATCCCTGCGGAACCCCACTCATTATGCCTTACCAGCATGACTGTGAACCACTGATAAGTACTCTCTGCACATACTACAGTGAGAGATTATGCCAAACACTATCAAAGAAACTGAGGAACCACCTGATCAGCATCCTGTACAGCAAACAGGTAAACATCAAAAAAGAGCTTTCCAACCTGGAGACCTTCATAAACAACCAACCTTCCACACAAACAGACTTTACTAAAATAAGACAGGAGATCTATTTTACACACTTCACCTCTCTACAAAAGAAAAAGGACTGCAAGCTATCTAAAATCCTACCTGCCACATGGGGCCACAACAGTGGTACCCCTAACGCACCCAGCAATATCGTCAATCTATCCAGCTACACACTCAGCCCGGCAGAAGAATCTGTCCTATCTCGAGGACTCTCATTCTGCCCCACCGCCCCCACAAACAAGATACAATTCTGCGGTGATCTGGAAGCCTACTTTTGCCGTCTCAGACTCAAAGAATACTTTCAAGACAACATAGAACAGCGCACTGATACACAGACACCATGCCACCAGCAGCACAAGAAGAAGAACTCCACATGGACTCCTCCTGAGGGTCAAAATGACCGTCTGGACCTATACATAGAATGCTTCTGCCAACGTGCACAGGCAGAAATTGTGGAAAAACAACATCGCCTGCCTCACAACCTAAGTCGAGCAGAACGCAATGCTATCCACAGTCTCAGAAACAACCCTGACATCATAATCAAAGAGGCTGATAAAGGAGGTGCTGTTGTCATCATGGACAGGTCTGACTACCAAAAGGAGGCTACCAGACAACTCTCCAACACCAGTTTCTACAGGCCACTTCCCTCAGATCCCACAGAGGAATATACTAAGAAACTGCACCATCTAGTCAGGACACTCCCTACACTAACACAGGAACAAATTAACATACCCTTAGAGCCCCGACCAGGGGTATTCTGTCTATTACCCAAGATCCACAAACCTGGAAATCCTGGACGCCCCATCATCTCAGGCATTGGCACTCTCACTGAAGGACTATCTGGATATGTGGACTCTTAACTCAGACCCTACGCCACCAGCACTCCCAGCTATCTCCGTGACACCACCGACTTCCTGAGAAAACTACAATGCATTGGTGATCTTCCAGAAAACACCATCCTAGCCACCATGGACGTAGAGGCTCTCTACACAAACATCCCACACAGAGATGGAATACAAGCTGTCAGGAATAGTATCCTTGATGATGACACAGCACAAGTGGTTGCTAAGCTCTGTGACTTTATCCTCACACACAATTATTTCAAATTTGGTGACAATATATACCTCCAGACCAGTGGCACCGCTATGGGCACCCGCATGGCCCCACAGTATGCCAACATCTTTATGGCTGACCTGGAACAATGCTTCCTCAACTCTCGTTCACTCATGCCCCTCCTCTATCTACGCTACATTGATGACATCTTCATCATCTGGACCCATGGGAAAGAAACTCTGGAAAAATTCCACCATGATTTCAACAGCCTCCACCCCACCATCCACCTCAGCCTGGACCAGTCTACACGAGAGGTCCACTTCCTAGACACCACGGTGCAAATTAATGACGGCCACATCAACACCACCCTATACCGAAAACCTACCGACAGCTATGCCTACCTTCATGCCACCAGCTTCCATCCCGGACACACCACACGATCCATTGTCTACAGCCAAGCACTGAAGTACAATCGTATTTGCTCCAACCCCTCAGACAGAGACCAGCACCTACAAGATCTTCACCAAGCTCTCTCAAAACTACAATACCCGCACAAGAAATTAAGGACACAGATCAACAGAGCCAGATGTGCACCCAGAAGCCTGCTGCTGCAAGACAAGCCCAAGAAAGAAAACAACAGAACACCACTGGTCATCACCTACAGTCCTCGGTTAAAACCTCTCCAACGCATCATCAGTGATCTACAACCCATCCTGGACAACAATCCCTCACTTTCACAGGCCTTGGGAGGCAGGCCAGTCCTGGCCCACAGACAACCTGCCAACCTCAAGCATATTCTCACCAGCAACAGCACACCGTGCCATAACTCCTCTAACTCAGGAACCAATCCATGCAACAAACCTCGATGCCAACTCTGCCCACATATCTACACCAGCAATATCATCACAGGACCTAACCAGATCAGCCATACCATCACTGGTTCATTCACCTGCACATCTACCAATGTAATATATGCCATTATGTGCCAGCAATGCCCCTCTGCTATGTATATTGGTCAAACTGGACAGTCCCCACAAAAAAGGATAAATGGACACAAATCAGATATCAGGAATGGCAATATACAAAAAACTGTAGGAGAACACTTCAATCTCCCTGCACACACCATGAAAGACTTAAAGGTCAGCATTTTGCAGCAAAAAAACTTTCAGACCAGACTGCAAAGAGAAACTGCAGAGTTGCAATTCATTTGCAAATTTGACACAATCAATTTGGGACTGAATAGAGATTTTGAATGGCTAGCTAACTACAAGAGCAGTTTCTCTTCTCTCGCTGCTCATACCTCCAGCTCAGCTGCTAGAGGAATACCTCACCCTCCCTGATTAGAGATAACAGCTGGTTCAGCCTCATTGGACCCACCCTGTTATCTTTAACCTGGTTCTTGCCTACCTATTTATACCTGCCCCTGGATACTTCCACTGCATGCATCTGACGAAGTGGGTATTAGCCCACGAAAGCTTATGCTCTAATACTTTAGATAGTCTTTAAGGTGCCACAGGACTCTTTGTCACTTCTGCAATTCCTGACTAACATGGCTACCCCTCTGATTCTCTCTGGGAATGGTTATCCAACCAGTTATGCACCCACTTAGCTCCATGTAGCTTGTATTTCCCTGGTTTGTTAATGAGAAGATCATGCAAGACTGTATCAAAAGCCTTACTAAAGTCTAGATATACCACATATACCACTTCTCCTCTATTCACAAGGCCTGTCATCCTGTCAAAGAAAGCTATCAGGTTAGTTTGACATGATTTATTCTTGACAAATTCATGCTGACTGTTACTTATCATCTTATTATCTTCGAAATGTTTGCAAATCAATTCCTTCATTATTTGCTCCATTATCTTTCTGGGTACACAAGTTAAGATGACTGGTCTGTAATCCCCTGGGCTGTCCTTAGACACTATATGTCCCCTTTTTGAGTTTTCTGAAATCTCTCCTGTCTTCCATGACTTTTCATAGATAATAGCTAATGGCTCAGATATCTTTCAGTCAGCTCCTTGTGTATTCCAGGATGCATTTCATCAGGCCCTGGTGACTTGAAGATATCTTACTTGTCTAAATAATTGTAGCTTCTGAACTGACCCCCTTTTCACTGGTGTTCACTATATTAGGCGTCTAACTGCCACCAACCTTCTTGGTGAAAACTGAAACAAAGAAGTCATTGAACACCTCTGGCATTTCAACATTGTCTTTTTTTTTTTTCTTGGTCTTCATTGAGTAACAGGCCTACTCTGTCCTTGGTCTTCCTCTTATTTCTGATGTATTTGTAGAATGTTTTCTTGTTACCCTTTATGTCTCTCACTAGTTTGATCTTGTTTTGTGCCTTAGCCTTTCCTGATTTTGTCCCTGCGTACTTGTGTTATTTGTATTCATCCTTTGTAATCTGATGTAGTTTCCACTTTTTGTAGAACTCTTTTTTAATTTTTAAATCATTGAAGATCTCCTGGTTAAGCCAGGGTAGTCTCTTACCATTCTTCCGATCTTTCCTATGCAGTGGAATAGTTTGCTCGTATGCCCTTAATAATATCTCTATAATACAGCGGTTCTCAAACCAGGGGTCGCGACCCCCTGGGGGTTGCCGGCTGCTTCCAAGAGGGTCGCGAGCTCCTGCTGCCACTGAAAAGCCACCGAATGGATTACTTCTGCATTCGGCAGCTTTTCGGCGGACATACCGAGCGCTGCTGAAGCATTTGCCGATAGAGAAAGTCATTCGGGAGCGCTTGGCATGTCTGCCAAAAAGCCGCCGAATATGGAAGTAATGCATTCGGCAGCTTTTTGGTGGACATACAAGGGTCTGCCATCCGCACCAAGGAAGCAAAAATGGGTCGCGGCGCTCAAAAGTTTAAGAAGCGCCGCTATAATATATAATAAATGAGTTAATAGTGTATCAGGTCCAAATACCCTAACCCTGGACCGGAGACATTACTAGAGCAGAACTTGTGTGGAGGTGTCTTAGCATTAGCTCCCCATGCTGCAGTTTGGGTAAATCTGTTTTGTGAGTAATGACAATACTCACAGCTCCCCAAAAGGACAGAGAAAGCGGCATGAGTGAAGGGATTGACTTGGTTTCTAGGAAATGAGCAAAGCCACCGTGCTGTCAGCTACACCTGTAAAAGACATTTCACAGCAAAGGGACGGAGGAAGCTTC
>ML677431.1:77335-121450 GCA_007922305.1 Dermatemys mawii
GCCACTGTCTCAGCCACCTGATCCTCAGAGTGCCAGGCACCAGTCTGATCCTGAGCAGCAAACAGTCATTCCAGCTGCTGGGATCACCACAGAGACAGGGTCCTGAGTCTATGCCCCCTCCCGCACCAACTGGGAACTGGAATGACAGAGCAGGTTATGCTGGAAGATTCCGCTAAGGGTAATCCTCAGTTGGCCACTTAAACCAGTTTTAAGTGGACTTTGCACTGCTCTGAGGATAAGGATTGGGCCCAAAGAAAGCAAACCAACCTAGCTTCAGTGGAGTTCAAAATGGGCCAGAACTATGTTTTATTTTCATGGAAGTAGTTTCATTGGCTTTATTGTTGTTATATCAATATATTCCAGTAAGAGAAGAATTGAACCCGGGACGTATAAGTAATCTGTCACTTACTGGGTCCTGCTTTTCTTTAAATTACAAACATTAGCCAGTCTGTGGAATTAGTAAACAGTATACAAAAGTCACCATTTTCTACTCTGAAATTTAAGTTTGTTTTAACTTCCTTCTGCAGAGAGAAGTAAAGCAGTTCAAGATATTCTGTCCAGATTAAACCTGGAGAAGCATAGAAGCAGGAAGATCAGGCTGAGGCACGTCCTGAAAATTTGCCCAGAAAGCATCAAGAACAGGATTCCGGAGGCATTAGGTGATTTACCTTGGCATTTCCTGAGGAAGATCATGGCTGTGAATGGAATGGCCAGAAATACAAGCATTGAGCACAAGATACCTGCAGAAGAAATGGGTGATTATGAGGAGGAACTGCATATTGATGGCACTTTCTGTTTTAATGACACAGAGATGAAAGTTTCTCTGCACCCCCTTGATGTTCTCTGTGCTGTTTTGCTTTGCTCAGACAGTTTCCTACAGCAGGAGATTCTGTCCAAAATGTCCATGTGCCAGTTTGCCCTCCCTCTGCTGCTACCCGCCCTCGACACCCCCAAGTGCACCCTACTGCTGTGGGCCATGAGGGACATTGTGAAGAAGTGGAGGCCGCACTCCCTGGCACAGAGCAGAGGGTTCAGAGAGGAGAGCCTGGTGCTCACCAAAATGTCAACCATTTCCTTTATGCGGATGGGGGGCTGCAGCTTCTCCAAGTCCAAACTCCTCAATGAGGTTCTTGGCTCCTCTCAGCAGCACCACGATTTTTTCATCCATCGGGACATGGAGTCTGGGAACGTCCCTCGGGAAATCGCAGATGGGCTGGTTGAGATTTCCTGGTATTTCCCTGGAGGGAAGGACAATTCTGATCTTTTCCCAGAACCCGTTGCAGTTACAAATCTGCGTGGAGACATTGAGTCGCAGTGGCTGCAGTTTAGCTTTTTAACAGAGGTCTCCTCAGCAGTGTTCATAGTTACTGAGAGCATCAGTGAGAGAGAATACAAGCTGTTATCATCTCTGAAAGAATCAACAGCTAAATATTACTTTATCCTCAACTGCAAGAATGAGAAACCCAAAGAAACTCTGGGATTCCTTAATAAGCTGGTCCCAGTGCTGAAGCTGAGCAAATCACAGCTATTGGTGAAAGACAGCACCACTAATAATGCAGGATTTGTGAAAAAGGTGCAGGTCACCATAGGAAACATAATGAACTCATCTCCCAAGACAGTGAGTTTGGAAGCTATGGCTGTGATCGCACATGACCTAGGAGTCCAAGTGGATGAGGACTGTCAGGCATGTCAGTGTGCGAGGAAGTACGCCGAAGAAATCACTTCAGAAATAAGAGACGTGGCAAAATACAAAAGAGAAATGCTGAGGCTCCAAGGGGATCCATGGAAAAACTTGGCTAAAGTGGAAAAAGAGCTGTGCCGAATGAAAAGGCAAGGGAACATGGCCACTGAAGACTATAAATCTGAGCTGAAAAAGAAATGGGTAGAGATACGAAAACAGCAGAATCAGTGTGATCTTACTAATGGTTTGGCTAAGTTTATTAATGGAGTAGGACAGTTGAATCAGATGGAGAAACATTACTTCCTGAAATGGATGAAATTTAGCCTGGATAACACTAACAGGGGAAATCTTTCTAAAATGCGGGCAGAATATAAAAAGAAATGTGAATCTGCAAGCGTGGACCAAAAACAGCTGGAAGAACTCGATAAATTAATATCTGATAGTTCCCTGGGGGTTGAGCATTTCATGCGTGAGTTGGGGCAGTTCTATGAGGCTGAATGCTCAATGGTTAAAGCAGGGGAAATGGAAGAAAGCCAAAGACAATTCATCCATCTCCCAGGCATAGCAGCTGACTTGATGCTGGAAGGGTTTCCTATGGAGCTGATTGATGGAGATGCCTCCAACATCCCCATGAACTGGATAACAGATGTTCTGACTTGTCTCAATACCAGACTTGGGGGAAAAGTCAGAATGGTGGTTATAACAGTGCTGGGAGTGCAGAGCACTGGGAAATCCACCCTTCTCAACACCATGTTCGGCCTGCAGTTTGCAGTGAGCAGTGGCCGATGTACGCGAGGAGCCTTCATGACGCTCATTAAAGTTACAGAAGCTGTTCAGAAGCTGCTTGGCTGTGATTTCATCCTGGTGATAGACACTGAAGGTTTGAAGGCCCCTGAACTAACAACATTGGAAGACAGTTATCAGCATGACAATGAGCTAGCCACCCTGGTGATTGGATTGAGTGACATAACCATTGTCAACATGGCCATGGAGAATGCCACAGAAATGAAGGATATTCTGCAAATTGTGGTCCATGCATTTCTCAGAATGGAGGAAATAGGACAACAGCCAAACTGCCAATTTGTGCATCAGAACGTCAGTGATGTGTCTGCTCATGATCAAAATATGAGGGACAGGAAACACCTCCTGGAGCAGCTGAATGAAATGACCAAAGCTGCAGCCAGGATGGAGAAACAAAGCAGGGAAATGGCATTTTCAGATATTATGGAGTATGATCCAGAAAAACACAATTGGTACATCCCTGGCCTGTGGCATGGAGTCCCTCCCATGGCTCCAGTAAACACTGGATACAGTGAGAGTGTGTGTGAGCTAAAGAAATACTTGTCTGAATTCATAAAGAACCGTTCTCTTAACAGACCTGCCAAGGACATTGCTCAATTTATTGAATGGGTGAGGAGCCTGTGGGAAGCTGTGAAACATGAAAACTTCATCTTTAGCTTTAGAAACAGCCTCGTTGCTGAAGCCTATAACCTGTTGTCTATGAAGTATTCTGAATGGGAATGGGGTTTCCGCAAGGAAATGCATCTCTGGATATCAGAAAAAGAAACTTTCATCCAGAATCAGCTCCCAGAGAAACTAGAGTGTGATCTCTCATACAGCTTAAAAATTGAAGCACAAGGGAAACTACAGCAGGAAGAGCAGAAGCTCTTGGATTCTTTAGAACAGTATTTTAAAGGTGAAGCTGCAAATTTGAACCTGATAGAAAAGTACAGAGAAGACTTCAAAAGGAGCGCAAATAGCCTCAAACGGGAACTTGAAAGTTATTCAATCAGTAACTGTGAGGAAGCAATTCGAATCCGAAGAGGACAGTACAAGATAGAAATTATCCAGTCTGAGTACAAACAGACAATTGAAGGGAAAGTTGACAGACTTTTGGTTGAATGCCGGAATAAAAAACATAAACTAGATGATGAGAAACTGAAAAAGGAATTTGAAACAATGTGGAGAGAAACCTTGTCAGAGTTAAAGCTCAGCAGTTTACAGAAACGTCAAGTTGTTCAAGATATGGATCGCCAGCTGAGAAAAGATCTGGAGAACAGAGGGTGTGCTGGAAATCAAATGCTACAACATGCAGAAAGCCTGCAGTATTATAGAATGGAATCTTTCACAATGCAAAATAAATATTTAGACTTAAAATTGCTCAGAAAATGGGTTGAATACTTCTCACAGGATTGTCACTGTAAAACTGAAGAGCTTGCTCTATCTTTAATGAATGAATGCAAGAAATATATTGAAGAAAAAGTTAAAAGCAAAACAGACTATGATGAAACCTATTGTGGAGAACTACTGCATATGGTTAATGAGAGGTTAAAACAAGAGGGCATGCAGAAACTTCCCACTACCCCTAGTTTTGAAGTTGACCTGAAGCTTCACATTTTGGGGGAAGCAGCTCCTGCATTTCAGAAGATGCATGAAGATTTTATCATAGAAAACGATCCCAAGCAATGTTTGGAGAAGTTGAAACCTCAGTATCTCTCTATATTTATGGATCTCTATTTGGAAAAGGATGAAAGTCAAACAAGGGCCAGGGATTTCTGTAATCAGTGTCTCAAAACTGCCCTGGTGGGGTATGTCAACAAAAGACTCGGACTAAAAATAGTGGACAATTTTCTCACCAGTGAACAGTCCATTGAATATGCCAGCCGAAGTTTCTTCCAGTTCTCCGTGCTAAAGAAGCTGCTGGAGGAGATGAACTTTGACAACTATGTGAAATATATTAGTAACTATGAAGAGTTTGTCAAATCCTGGATACAGAGACGCCTGATAGATCACTATGGAGGGAAGACAAGTTTGGAAGATTTGGAGAAAGGGATTCTCTCAACAATAATAAATAAAATCAAGGGAATTTTGAAAAACTACATAAATGAAAACAATGACACAGTTTCTGTCTTTTTTGACAACTTTTGCAAAGAGCTGCAGCAGGACCTGGTTATTTCCAGTGATAGCTTAGTTGGAGTTCAGTTTAAAAGCACAGCAAAAATTGAGCAGCTTTCTGATAACATTGGAATCTTCCTTCTGGAGCTGGAACAACAAATCTTAACCCAGTTTAATCATTTGGAACTTGAGACCAAACTCTCCAACCTGTCAATGAAGCCTCAGGATGAAATCTTCAAGCGAGTGTTTGGCTGTGGGAAGCAGTGCCCATTCTGTAAAGCCCCCTGTGAAGCAGGAGGCACTGACCATAAAGAACATTTTGTATCAGTCCATCGACCCAAAGGATTAGGGAACTTCAGGGATCTTCAGTCTCAAAAGCTTGAGCATTCCATATGCTCCTCTGATGTGGTTTCCAATCGTAGTTTCCGAACAGTAGACACAGCAGGGAAATTTCATCCCTTCAAAGATTACCGCGATTACTACCCAGACTGGTGCATTCAGCCTGATCCCAGCATTGATGCTTCTGGTTACTGGAAATTTGTGTTCAAGTCATTCAGTGCTCATTTAGCTAGAAAGTATGCTGCTATAGAAGCAGATCTCCCAGGAGACTGGAAAAATATAACTAAAGAGCAGGCTCTGCAGAGCCTAAAGGAAGTGTTTTACATGAAGTAATAGACATGCCGAGAGTCTCTTTAAGTAGGATACACTTCAACAAAACAAATCCTTAATTTTTTCCACATTCTATTTTTTAAAATTAGACATCCTGTATCATTTTTTAATTGAAAACTAAGAAAACCAATTGCAGGTCACATCTTCCAGATCGTGCAGAGCTGCTGCCCAGGAATAGTCATACCAAATCAAATTTCCCAGTGTGCAGGGATGTACATAACCACTGTATGGTTACTTCTTTACCATACAATAAATATGCAAAATCTCTTTATTCTGAATGGCTGCTACTACCTCTTTCCTCCTGTACTGAGAATTTCCAAGATGATGAGAAGGGAACAAAAATATGGAAAAAAACAGAGAAAATGCGCTTTGGAAACCCCAATGTCAACTGGGAAGCTGGTTAAGTGAATTCAGGATATCCTTATACCACAAAGAACTCACTGAGATGAAACAAAGAAACAACAACAACAAATATTTTGCCCTCTGGCCTTCTTTCTTCAGCATGCAATATATACAATCAGCTAAACCAATTGATTTATTAACCATGCTCACTTTGTATGTACCAGTCTGCATATTGCATATATTCATTCTATTCATATTGATACTCTTAATGACAGCTGCTTACAAGTGATGTTTTTTGGCTCAAGATCGTAACTCAAAAGAGAGACAAAAATAATCCCTCCTCTTACACTCCTGCACAAGCTATATGGACCCTGGGCCCACACATGTGGGAGTAGACAGGCATCCCTGGCTATGCCCCTACTCAAGTGGTGAGTATGAAATGAACAGTTAATGATCAGAGCTTATGGCTCCTTCCCTCCTCCCACGCAATGGCAGGATATCTGAGCCAGCTCAGGCCACTGGCAAGTTACCACCCCATGGCGGAAAGGAGAAGCATAGAAGAAACTGTAACTCAGGTGCTCACCCATGAATCACACTGCCTCCCAAGGCTGCTCCTGGGTTCTGCAAATTACTCACTAGCTATTGCTGTCACTAAAGAAAGGCCTAATGAGAGAAATTTGGGTCTCCAGTACATCCTGTTCACTAAGATCTCACCACCTCCCATTTCACTTTATTTACACAGATACTGCAGATGTTTATGGAGCCTCCCTGAGCTCAGGAGCTCCACATTTCTGGTCTGATGCTTTGGATGCTTACCTGAGCACCTACTACATGTGTGCAACTGCTGTGATTATATGTGCAAACTGGCTTAATTGCTAGAAAGCTAATTTAATTAATCACCTATGAACATAATTACATATTTTATTCATGCAATTGGATTTTTCTTGAAAATCTAACCCTCTATCTCTGATTGAGATTATAGATCCAGATTCACAAAGGTATAGGCTCCTAAACTGAAATCAATGGATGTTAGAAGTCTACACAGCTTTGTGAATCTGGGCCATAATGACTAAAGGCTCAGTAATGGTGCCTTCCTTATCACAAGTATTACCTTACTACCGTATGCTACCTGTCCCTGCTTGCACAGCTAGGTCTTATCTACATAAGAACCATTGCATCAGTATAACTTAGAACATGAATTTAAACTGATTTGGCTAAACGAGTGCAAACCCTTTGCATGGACACTCCTAGTTTGGTTTAACAGTGGTTTAATGAAGTATAGCTTAAATTGAGGGGGAACAGGTTTAAGGTAAACTGAATTCAGCCAGAATAAGAGCTGTCATGGTAGGGGTTATACCAGTTTAAATATAGAGTTAAAAAACAATTTAAATTACATCAGTGAAACTTTCTTTATTCAACACAAGGGCAGATTTAGGACCTAAGTATTACATGGTAGAAAGTAATTTAGAATAGGCTGTACACACAGATAAATGATTGCCATTTATTTTAAGTGTTCAAACTGAGTCTCTCTCCCCAAAATCAGAATCAGTTGGAGACAATTAAACTGCTATATTTAGAGCATGACTGTCATTTACTGTCTATTGTGGATTAAGAGATTTGTATTTTTGTTTTGTAGTCATGAATAAGCAGCAACAGAAAACCATTTACATTTAAACAAAATAAAATTCCAAACTGACTGTTTTGGTGTGGCTTATTTATTTTGAAATGTTCCCTTGGAACTGTCTGTTTTGTTTAATCCTGGGAGGAGAGATAGTGAGTGAGGTCAGGAAAATTTTCAGATGACGTGATGCTTCCAGAGTGTGAACCCAAGATCTGAAGCAATACAGAGATGCTTAACATTAGAATTAGCTCCTTCTGAGAGGCCTGACTCTGATAAGAATGACTAACCTCATGAAAAATGGGCTTCATTTTGCTGATTAATATTATTTAACATTTATATTGCTGGAACCTGAAGGCAACAGCCAGGTTGAGCCCCATTATGCTAGGTGCTGTATCCACATAATCATTGCATATTTTGACTACATCATGATTTAGAGCTAAACAGAACTCATCTTCCACTTTGCTCCTCACACATTTTAAACGGTGAGAAAATTTCAGGGAACCCTGAGCCATACAAGCTCTCACTGGGGTGTGCAGACCCTTTGGGCACAAATTAGTAACTGCTGTGGTGGGAGAGGCAGGGCCAGCACTGGAGTCACTGGAGCAACACTCAAGTGAAGCAGCTAAACCCCAACCCAAAGAATGGATTTTCTACAGCTACAGGAGAAATTAGACTGAAATATGAAGGGTTAGAAATCCCCAGTAATGACATTTATGGGCCAAACTCTCTGCAGTGACCCCAACCCCTGACACTCCTTCCCTGTGTCCCTTCTTGACAATAGGGCTGTGGGTGTGGCTAGACTGGGCAGTGGCTCCTTCTATTCTCTTCATTACCACTTGTACCGCAGTTGCCATACCCTATCGTCACAGCTGCTTAGTGGATTTGCCCATGTCACCCATTTTCAATTGTGCCTTTCCACATGTAGCGCCCTGCACAGTCTCCATTGAATGTCACCTGGCTTCATGTTGCACAACAAATTATTTATCAAGCCCTTTCTGAAATCTCTCATAATCCACCCAAGCAAAAGAATTCAGTGGCACTGGAAAGTTTTCCCATCTCACGAGTTTGGTCCATTATTTCAGGTCAATAATAAACACACTGAACAGAACTAGTCCTAGTATTGCCACTAAGGGCCCCCCCAGTCTCCAGGTGATCATTAATTCCCACCTCTCTCCATCCAATTCTCAAACCTCACATATCTGGACTCTGTCTCTCCGATGGTCCCAGCGCTGGGCTCCTCTTCCCTTCTGCTACAGCGGGGACAGCTTCCCTTGGGATCCCATCTACCAACTCCCTGAATTTGCTTAAGTCAGTCTTCTTGAAATTCAGCATCTTGTACACACATACTGAATGTTGCCTGACATTATTTATCAAGCCCTTTCTGAAATCCCTCACAATCCACCCAAGAAAAGAATTCAGTGGCACTCGCAAGTTTTCCAAACTCATGTTTTTAGTTCATTATTCTAGGTCAATAATAAACACACTGAACACGACCAGTCCTAATATTGCCACTCAGGGCCTTCCACTCTCCAGGTGATCATTAAGTCCCACCTCTCCCCATCCAGTTCTCATACCTCACATATGGGCTCTGTCTCTCCGATGCACCCAGTGCTGGGCTCTTCTCCCATCCTGCTGCAGCAGGGACAGTACTGAGGCTCTCCGACCTACCTCTTTTGTGCAGCTCAGGGCTCTCTCCCCACGGTTTGGCCTGAGGGTGATGGGGCAATAGGTTTCTTGGGGCAGAGACTCAACAGGGTCTGAATCTGAAGCTCAAACAGCCCCATCCTGCGAGTTCCCCATTCCTACCCTGGGGCAGAAGGGGCCAACCGAGCTGATGGGAGGCGGGGGGAAGCAGCAGCAGTTCCTGTGTAAACCAACCTCTCCCCCTCTTTCTCCCCATGGGTCTTCTACCCAAATCCTCTTTGTTCCCCTGCATCCACCTCCTGACACCCTGCCTCTCCCTGCACCTCCTGCCCTTTAGTCCCTCCCAATAATGTCCCTCCCCTGCTCCAAACTCTGTCCCCCCTACCCCTGCCCAGTCCTAAACCGCATGGGGCTGGGAGGAGGAGAAAGTCCTTGCTGGTTAATAAAGCCAGTGTGTGCCCCACAGCCCTGCCTTGGGGAAGGAGGGGGTCAGCCTGAACTGCTCCCCCTCCCCAGCCTCCTCCTCAACTCTGACCCCTGTAAATGGCTCCTGAACTTCTCCTCCATAACAATCCCCTGAACTCTGCCCCACTCCAATCTACCCCATGTCTGGATTCTGCCTCTCCCCAGTTCTGGCCCCCTTCTCAATCCCCCCTGATGAGCCCTGTATGAACCCCCAAATTCCTCTGCTCCCTGAACTCACCTCCTGCCCCTCAGCCAGCCCAAACTGCCCCCTGCAGCCTCTTCTGCATCTCGGCCCCCCTGAAC
The DNA here is from genome assembly GCA_007922305.1 of Dermatemys mawii. Lineage (NCBI taxonomy): Eukaryota > Metazoa > Chordata > Testudines > Dermatemydidae > Dermatemys > Dermatemys mawii. The sequence continues at coordinate 86,956 of ML677431.1, forward strand.
CACCCCCTCCCTTCCCCAGTGACCTCCCCACCCCCAGCTCCACAGGGTGACTCTGTTGTGTTGGTTTAACTGTCACCCCAGGACACTGCAAGCTTCCCCTCCCACCTCCCCCTGCCCCCAGCCGCGTGGGCCCTCCTTACCCTCAGGGGATGGGAGCTAATTTGCACAGACAATACTGGAACAGCCAATCGGGGCAGGCCTGGGTGCTGGGGGGCTATGAAGGGCTCCCAGGGGTCAAGGCTTGCAGACCCCTGGGCAGGGCTGTGGTGGAAGTCTTGGCTGCAGGGTCAGGGAGGGGTCCATGCCCAGCTCCAGAGCCAGCAGGGGAAGCGGGAGGCTGAGGTGATGCACAGGATGGGGCAGGAGCTGGGTACAAGAGGCCTGACTCACTGCAGCTCTCTCCTGTATGTGGGGAGGTCTGGAGCCATTTGTCACACTGCTTGGGATCCAGCCTGTAGGGAGAACAAGCTAGGCCTCATTCACACCCCAGTTTCCATCATAATGCTGGGGTAACAGCAGCTCTATAACAAAACACCTCTATATTTTTAGCTCCTCGTTTAATGGGTTGCATGTCCCCTCTCGCTGCCATGGGATCCCATCCCCTTGGCTGCTACCAACACAGCCCCCTAGCCTGAGAATCTCTTTCTCTGAACTGAAAGGAGACACACACACAAACACACAATACTCCATATAGGAGAGCAAGAGGCTGGGCCCTATTCAAGCCCCCCTCCTCCCCACACACACACAGATGAACATGCATGTACACATACACTACAGAGTGGCAGTCAGAGCTCAGTACACTAATCTCTCATGGTAACAGCTTAAAGAAACATCCATCCAGTCAAGAAGAAAGGGCCAACTTTAAAAGGCCCAGGCCCCTTTAAAGCCAGCCTGTCCCACAGGGATGCCTTGTCCCCAGTGATTTCAGAGCAGCTCAGCTCAGGGGATTGGGTGCTGGAGCAGTAAAAAGGCTCCTGGGACCCCTGAGCCACGTTGGCTCCCACTGGGGTACCCAGACACAACGGGGCAGAGCTCGGTAATTGCTGGGGTGGGAGAGGTGGTAACCCAGCTCTGAGGGAAGCCGCTGAATACCAGGGGATTTCTAGGTAAAAGGGAAGTTTGATTTATTACAATGTGTCTCTGCAGTGAAAATGTGTCTCTGCAGTGACTCCAGGCCTGGGATGCCCTGTCACCTCACAGCCCCTGTCCCTTCTCTCCAGCAGGGCTGAGCACATCTGCACGGGGCAATTGCACCCTCTTGTGTCCCCCAGCAGGAATCTCTTCTATTTGTTACAGGCTTCTCGGTCACCCTGTTCAGTTCAGCGACTTAAAGGGATTTCCCTGTATCACCAGTTTTAAATTGATCCTTCCCACATGCAGCACCTTGAGCTTTCTACACTAAGGGTACATCTTCACTACCGCGGGTAGCCGTCGATCTTTTAGCGATCGATTTCTCACGTCTTGTGAAGACGCGAGAAATCGATCACCAGCGCTGCCCCCGTCGACTCCATAACTCCAGCTTGACGCGAGGCGTAAGCTAGAGTCGACGGGGGAGTGCGCCGCCGACTGCTGCCACTGTGAGGACGGCAGGTAAATCAGCTGCAGATACGCCGACTTCAGCTACATGATTCACATAGCTGAAGTTGCGTATCTACAGCCGATGCCCCCCCAGTGAAGACCAGCCCTAAATGTCACCGGCCAGCACATTGCCCAGCTAACTGCTTTTGAAGCCCTCGTTAGTGTCCCTCACAATCCTCCCAAGCAGAATAATTCTGTGGTATCAGCAAATTTCCCAATCTCCCTTGCCACTCCATTATTCCAGGTGATAATAAATGCACAAAACCAACCCAGCCATAATATTGATCCCTAAGGCCTCCCCTGGCTATTTACCTTATTCTCATGTGGAGAAACTGGGGAATTTATTCCTTCTAAATTCTTCCTGTAAGGGGCAATTCTGTCTTTACACAGGGCAATGGGTCCTAGTGGAGGTGTCAGTTTGAGACACACAGAGACACCTAAAAGCACTGAGCAATAACCAACACAGATCTATTAAAATTTAGATGAGAAAAAGTAAAATTTTCAAAAGTCCCTAAGGCTACATCTGCATTAGATCTGAGGAGTGTGATTCCCAGTATGCATAGCCATATCTATGCTAGCTCTGCTCAAGCCAATACACTGAAAATAGCAGTGCAGCCAGGGTAGCATGGGTGTGGCATGGACTAGCAGCCCCAAGTATGTACCCTGGGCTTCACTAGAGAGGGGAGTGATCTTGCACTTTCTTTGGGCTGTGCCTTCTCTTGCAATGATTTCCAATAAACCCAGGGGAAAGCCAGCTGTCCTGTCTGCCCCAAAACCTTTCCTCTCCATTTCCTACTCCTGACCTACACAAGAGCTGATTTGCTGCAGCCACAGCTGATTATGCCAGTGGATGCTGAGCACCCATGATTTTTTTTTCTCTCAGTGATCAGCCACCACAGGGATAATGAGATGGAGTCAGAACCTATGATTCGTATCCTGTACTCTACTGCAATCATATCTCTGTACACACTGTTCCTTGTGAGGTATCATATGAAAACTAATGACATGCTGGTTATTAATGTCATTCTAAAATGCATATATTAACCTAATATCTGAAGTTGTGAATTCCCTCTCTTATTAGAACATGTTTAAGACCAGACAGCCTAGCCTCACCTCTGTAATAAACAAGTCTGTTCTAGATGAAGGAATGTGGGTTTACCTCAATGTACATATTATCAGCAAACAAAGCCATTGAGCTACACTGGCAGTTGTTACCTGTTCCTGAACTCAAGAGACAGAGAATTAATATGGCTCCTGCACCCTCAGAGAGACACAGGAGACTGAATCCCCAGGAGGCCTTCCTGACTTGTAAAACAAAGGCAATTCCTTTGAGGAACATAAGGAACAGAGAGAGATGTCAGCTTTATTTTTCACCTTAGGAGACAAAGTGTAGTACTGCCAGACTTTCCATCTGTCAAAACCTCATGCTTTGGAAAAACAACTTAAGTGAGCAGGGAAGAGAGTCGTATTTACTCCTTGAGGTCACTCACTTCACCCTACCCTCCTGGTCTGTTAGTTGTACTAAGGTTTTAGAAAGGCTTCCTTTTATCTGCTTTCAGCAATAAGCATAACAATTGGTATTCCAGCCAGTGGCAGTGGTTTAATCATGTTACTGGGCTTAAAGGTTTGGGGACAACAGATCATAGATAAAATTTCTCTCACTGCCTCTGTTATCAACTGTACACTGCAAATATTGCACAGCACAACCATGATTAAGGATACTATTTAGTCTCAGTGGTCATGGATTCCATGAATTTACCAGCCCTCAGTGATTTCAGCAGGAGTTGGACTCAGGGCTGTGCACCTCGACCCTGCAGCTGGGGCTAGGGCTAGAGCTGGGGCTGTAGGCCCTGTTATGGTAGGGCTCAGGCTGTCAGTCCCTCCATGAAGATCCAGCTGTCATTCCTTTCCCCACCACCATGGTCAGCCCCTGGTTATTTTTAGTAAACATCACAGACAGGTCATGGATTCTCGCAAATTTTTGTTTATTGACTGCAACCTGTCTTTGACGTTTACTAAAATGAACCATGACAAAATCTTAACCTTAATCATGATCCCCAATCCCCTGTAATAAAATGTACAGGAGAGCAGAGGAGCAGTGAGGAATAATACAGCAATTTTGTGGCTTAATGGAGAGACCAGTGGCCTGCAATTATTCCTAGCTCTGCTGCTGGGTGACCATAAGCAAGTCAGTTCACTGCTCTGTGCCTCAGCTTCCCATCTGTAAAATGGGAATAATGAGGTAAAGTCTGTGAGATCTACTGATGAAAAGCACTATATAAAAATTAGGTCTTTTGATTATAACTTGTTCCATTTTCATTTAAAGTCAACTCAAAAAGCAAGTTATTGGAGGATGAAAAAACCACCATGCTTACAACTCACTGGAGCACAAACAGCAGGGGGAAAGAAGTTTAAATGGGGGAACACTTCAAGAGATACATTTCAAGGCTTACTGGATTATAAGAAGAAAGGGAGAGAACCACTGTGTTATCCATTTCACAGAGGAACACACCTGACAGAGGGGAGTGATTCATGAAAAATCTGGATCCTGATTTAAGTGAAAAATCAGCAAACTCTGCAAAAGGACTTTGAGGGTGAGAAAACTGATTCAGCCAAGGAAGTGTGGCTTAGTGAAGTTAGATATAGTCACTTAAAAATGTGTTCTGCTTTTGTTTTATTTATAACCAATTCTCTCTCTATTATCCTTGCTAAGTATTACTTAAAGTTCTGTTCTTTAATAATACTTTTGTTTTTACTATAAGTTCATCTCAGTGCTGTAATATTAAAGTTGAGCTAACAGGCTGATGTCTATACTGTCTCTTTGGAGACAGCAGACTGGGTAATTTCTGTGAGGGTCCAGTGATTGGGGCTGGATACTGTAGAGGAACATGTTTCAAGGGGGTTTGGGAACTGAGGTGCCCTAAGCATTACCTGCAGGGCAAAGTAAGGGCGAGCAGAGGCTTTAGGAGTTTGGTTGGTTGGTTAACTGACTATGGTGGAGGGAGGTGCCAGTTTAACACTAGCATGGCCAACACTACTTCTCAGTAAAACTGGAGAAGATGGGGCTACAAACAGGTCTGGTCAGAAAACACTTTCATTTCCCAAGTAGTTTCACAAAACCAAGAGACTTTTTAGAGCCTGGTGATTGAAGCCCTAGCCTGCCATGTGAAAAACCCAGGTTCAAGTTCCCATGCCACTGTCCTGACTACAGAATCTCTCTTAGTTTGACCTGAAAAGTCTTCCTGAGGAAATTTTCATTGAAATCAATGTATTTCCATGGAAGATTTTGGCTTTCACAAAACAGGAATTTTTTTTTTGATAGAAAAAAGTTTGGTCAAAAATGTTTCAAGCAGCTTTAACTACAAACTTTGCTGCCAACTGCACCAACACAAAGTGCCCAACCTTCTCTATCAGAGCTAGGAAGGACAAATAATCTTTGACCAAGTTGCATTTGATGAAGTGGGTATTCACCCACGAAAGCTTATGCTCCAATATGTCTGTTAGTCTATATGGTGCCACAGGACTCTCTGTCACCTTTGCCTTAGAAGTTTTTTAAAGAATAAACAATATAAAGCAGTATTTATACCCTTTTATTATATAAGATGGTGTCTTTGTTTATACTTTTTTGATATTTTATTTATTTTAAACATTTTTTGCTAACAATTACATTTTATTTTTGTTTTAAGGCAAGATTAAACAGCTTTGCTTGCAGTTTTTTATATGCTTTAACAATTCTGCCTTTACAAATTTTGCCTTATTATGGTTCTGTATTAGCCTGACTGTTGCTTTGTTTTTAACACAACTGAGAAGCCTACATTTAAATTTTTTTAATTTTGTTTTTATGCTCCCCACTTTTGTGCTTTTTTTAAGCACAACTACCAATTTTTATTTGATTTTGTATTTTTAATTTTAGTTTAAATGGGTTAGCCTTATAAACTGTGATTGGATCTAACAACAAAGCATACTGATTGAACATGAAAGGAATTTTTTTATTACATTTTTTTTTTACAAAAAACATCAACATTTTTAAACTACAGAAAAACAAATAAAAACAGTAATGTTTATATTAACAATATGCTGGGGCTGATTTATAGCCTTAGTTACATTATGATTAGTATATAAAATAGACACTTTATAAACTGTGTGGAATGCATGTTTTTTAATTTGATATATAATTTGAAGCACATAAATTTGACCTTGTAATGTAGAGATATTTTTTTTTGAACCTTTGGAGTGAGTGTAGGTTTTGGAATTGGTCTGGTATTAAGGTAGTTTAATTAAAAGCTATTTGAAGCCTAAGATTTAATTGTAGAACGTTATTTGCAGGCCAATAATGTAATTTTTTGTAGCAGTGATGACATTAAAATGTGTATTTTTCAAAGTGGTGGCCTTAACATTTACACATCTGTTACTATCTTGGAAAATTAGGTGTTTTGTTAGGGTAGTTTTTTACTTTATACCTTTTTAACAACCATTTTTATAAACAGTGACTACTTTTTTTGTCTTTAGCTTTTGTACACATTGAAGCTATGGGGGCTTTAAAGAGCAAAAATATTTATTGGCTTTTTATTTAAACATTGGGTGTTATTTTAGGAGCATTGGCTATAAAGTGGCTAGGCATACCTCGTGGTTTAATTTTTTAAACATTAGGGTGGGTTTTTGTTTTGTTTTGTTTTTAACAGACCAGGCAGGATTTGTTATGTGGGAGCCCACACCCCTTTAACCGGCCCATATGCTTGAAAGGAGCACTACGAGTGCTTGCAACTTTATCTTGAAAATTTGTAAGTATTGTGACAAAGCTCCAAGTCTGTCCTTGTGGGTTCTGCGCTTCCTGGCAGATTTAGGGGCCTCAGAAACTCATCTAGGCCCCAGAGTGACCTCCCTTTCTCAGTATAATTGGCAAGAGTCACCACCTAGTGAGTTACCTTCATCACAGGCCAGTATGGAAGATGGAAAAAGCAGGGAGCCCGGGCCCGCCCTCTACTCCGGACTCCAGCCCAGGGACCCTAATAGTATCAGCTAAGATGGCTGACCTTTTACCCACAAAACACAATACAATTCCCTGGGCTACTTCCCCGCAGCAGTCCCTGCTTCTTCAAACTCCACTTCACCCCTACCTCAGGGCCTCCTTCCTTCAGTATGATAGGTTGTCCAGCACTCAGTCTCACCAACAGCATAACTTCCTTCCACAGCTCCTGACACCCACAGCCCACCTGACTAACTGGGAGGTTTTTATCTGGATTCAGCCAGTCCCTGATTGGCTTCAGGTGTCCCAATTAGGCTAGCTGTCTCTACTCCTTTCTAGAAGGTTCTTAATTGGCCCCAGGTGTCTTGATTGGTCTGGAGTAGCCTTTGTTTGGCTATCCAGGGAACAAGGACCTGCACATCCTAAGGCTGATATACCTGCCTTCCAGCACTCTCCTATACCCTTCTGGTCTGACTCCGTCACAGTATGTTTTTACGGCCACAAATTAGAAGTCCCTTTTGAAGCACTAGTAAAGGCAGTGGGCCAAGTCTGATGCTTAAGATTACTTTGAATGGCCATTAGCTGGTTATTTAGGAAATTTTCAGTTTTTGAACATGCCAGATTTTACTGCATTTTTTTTTGCCTTAGTAATATTTAATACCATTTTTGTTAACAGCTTTTGGGTTATTGAACGTAAGGGTGGAGATAACATGTAATTTACCAATTTTAGTCTGTAGTTGGGTTAACTGTGCTTTAGTAATAAGACCAGTGGCTTTTTTAGCTGTTTTAATTTTTTATTATGTTGTTGGCCTTTATAAATGTTTTAAATCGCTGCTGCACTATTGACACCATTTTATAGGTATTTTACCAGATTTTTTTTTTAAGAGGAGAACTGTACCCTTTGTTGTGCCAACTGAATAGCAGCTCCCTTGGAGCAGTTTGGAGAGATAAAAGTGACCCAAACCTAGATAAGGCAAAACGAACTTTACAGTTTTTAATGTAACGTTAATTACTGTTAATTGGTACTTTAGCACATTTTCTTTTAATAAATACCATACCACATTTGTTGTTTAAAATTTTTTACATACCTTTAAGAAGCATTGACATTAATAGCATAGGAAGGGGTATATTGCAATATGGTACAGATTAGCTTATTAATTACTGGGACTATTTTAGTACAGGTAAATTTTTGGTGGCAGAACACACCTTTTTTAAATATGAATTTGATTATTTACTAATTTGGTAATCAAAACCAATAAGGACCCTTTTTTATATATATACTACAGATCCCTGGAATGGCCATTATATTAACCCCATTATAAAACCCACTAATTTAAATTTTAACTTTTTTTAGGCTTATTTGTAGTAACGTTATATACTTTTATTTTTATTAACCAGTTTGGTTTTTATTTAATTGTTTGCATATATGGAATATTTTGAACGTTAACAATAAATTTTTTAAACAATATTTAAATAAATTATTAAAATGTGAAGGCCTTAGCCATTGGGTTTTATTAGAATATATGGTATTTGTATTTGGATGTGTTATGGAGGTAGTAGTATAGTGGTGGAAATGGCGGGGGGCAGTGGCAACAAGGCGCCTTTGGTATTTGTTATTTGAAAGTTAATTAGGGAGGGTAATACATGCTGAAGGTACTTCTTTAAAAACACAGGGTGCAGCCTGTGGAATAAATCCCAAAACCCAATTAATACCACATTTTTAAGCATGGGTTTTAAAAGTTCTGCCTTTACAAATTTTGCGTTATTATGGTTCTGTGTGGTTAATTTTGCGTTATTATGGTTCTGTATGGTTCTTTACCAGTTCTGCCTTTACAAATTTTGCGTTATTATGGTTCTCTGTTACCCTGACTGTTGCTTTGTTTTTAACACAACAAAGAGGCCTACATATAAATATTTTAACTTTGTTTTTACACTCCACACTTATATGGGATATTCTGAACCTTAACAATATTTTTAAAAACAATATTTAAATAAATTACTAAAGTGTGAAGGCTTTATCCATTGGGTTTTATTAGAATATATGGAAGTGTCTGTATTTGATGTGTTACAGGGGGTAACAGTAGAGTGGAGAAAATGGCAGGGGCAGTGGAAATAGGGCAATTTTGGTATTTGTTATTTAACAGTGAATTAGAAAGGACAATACATGCTGAAGATATTAATAATATATTGTGTTTTAAAATAAGTATCACATTTTTAAGCATCGGTTTTACAAAGGTTTTTTTTTTTGCCAGTGTATAATTTTTTGTTTTTTTACCAAGGTTAGTTTTTAATGTTTTTTGTAGTTAGGAATTTCTGGACTTTGGTGGTTTTAGCGGAGTAAGCAGGGGTTTTTTTTGTTTGTCTGTTTGTTTTTTGGGGTTTTTTTTTTTGGAGGAGTTGTGGTTTAGTACTGTGGAAGAAACCGATTTTATTTATTTATTTATTTTTAGTTTGAGTGCAGCAAGTCAGAAACAGTTTATTTTTTAAGCACTTGTAAGGGAAGAAATACAATGGACAGAGAATACCTGTGCCTTAGTATCAGAGGAGTAGCCGTGTTAGTCTGGATCTGCAAAAGTGACAAAGAGTCCTGTAGCACCTTATAAATAGACTAACAGATGTATTGGAGCATAAGCTTTGGTGCATGAATACCCACTTTGTCATCTTTCGTCATCGTTGCATCTGATGAAGTGGACTTTGATGGTTTTAGTGGACCGAGCATTTTTTTTTTGTTTTTCGTTTTTTTGATGCAGTTGTGGTTTAGTACTATGCAGGGGAGAGGTTACCAGGATGTTACCCTGCACTCGTTTGGTTTTTTTCAGCAATGCTGGCTGTATGGTAATTTTATTCGTGGACAAGGGAGCAGTTACTAGCACTTTACTGTGTTCTTTTTTTTTTTTTTTGCTGTCCAGAAGAAGGAAAAGAAATACTGGAAAGAGGGACAGGCTGATTAGTAGTTGGAGTGGAGTTACTTTGAGGCGGAGGGCTTTTTTGCAGTGAGAAGCATGGGTTCAGACAGTTAGTTCTTGGTACTTTACAGCGGTTTTAGTAGTTAGCAGGACTTGGTAAGGGCCTTTTTAGCGTGGAGCCAGAGCAGTTTTTTGTTGATGGACCTTTACATGACCCAGTAACCTGGTTTTTAATGAATGGCAGGTTTGCTTAGGATTCTTGGAGCAGGATGTTTTTTTACCTGTAAATACAGAGATCTAAACACATTTTATTAACACCTGGCAGTGTTTTGCATATTTTTTGGCTGCTTGGACCCATTTAAGCCCCTCCTTTTTTCTTAGGGTAGTTAGGTTTTAAATAAATAAAACCCCTTATGTTTTTTAGCTAATTTGACTAAAATGTTTATGGCCAAATGATTTTAATTAAATAGTTTTTTGTCTGGATTTATTTACAGACCTTTTTTGGAAAAGGGCCCATTGTTTTTTAGAATGGCTGCAAAGAAACCAATAATATTTTTTTAGCATTTTTTAAAATTTAACTGCATAATTTTTTTTTAGCATTTATAGAGTTAATTTTATTTTTTAAAAAAATTACTTGTTTATTTTTTAAAATGACAACTTAGATTTTACTATATTAATTATTGTTTTAGGGATTTAATATTTTTATGCTTGTAATTTACTATTTTTTAAAAAGTTAAAAACTTTAAAAGCAATGTATTTGTTGCTTGTTGTTTAGAGTGACTGAGGAAAATGCTATTGTCAGGATTGCCTCCCCACTCTGAACTCTAGGGTAAAGATTTGGGGACCCGCATGAAAAAAGGAAATAACCCCCCAAGCTAAGTTACCAGCTTGGGTTAAAATGTTTTCCCCAGAACACAACTTCTTCTGTGTCTGGAACTGATATGCTGCCACCACCCAAACTTAATTCCAAAACTAGGATAAAAGGGAAGTTTGGGGACCCTTCTTTCTCTTTCCACAAAACCCCCAAACTTATTCCGTCCCTGGGAAGCTTGAGAGAGAAACCTTGCCTGATCCTGCGAGACGTGCCCAATCCAAAACCAGGATCTTACACCATGGAAAACAAGCAGTCAGATTCTTAAAAGAAAGATTTTAATAAAAGAAAGAAAAAGAAAGGAATAAATCCCTTATAACCATCAATAGAACAGCATCTACCATAATCAACAATAGAATTAAGAAATCAAACCTCTTCCCTGAGGCAACTTTCTCCCACTATGGATATCTCTGCTGAGTCTTACAATATCAAGTAGCACCCAGCCAACACTCACCACTAAGAACCTTTCAAGTGATAAAAAAAAAACAGATTAAACTTACTATTTGACTACCTTACTTGTTACTGGATAGAAAGCTTATAGTACAGTAAAAGAAACAGGTGTGGTTCATCTCATAGCCAAGCTGAACAGAGACACTCCGGAGAGGGAAAACAAAACCAAAATCCTTTGTCTCTTGAGGAATTTCTCATTGGTCAGTTGCCCACTTCTCTGGTTACCTTTAGCTTAACCCCTTACAGGTAAACAGTAATTCTAGGCTACTTCATACTTATGACAGTTATCTATGTTAATTTTCTAACAAATACTTTCTGATTGCCACAAACCAGGCCTCCTCAGCTAAACCAAGCTCCCAGGGCAGAGTTTCTGCCATTTAGCCAGTAATAATCCTGCAGATAAGACACTTTTCTCTTCTCTGTGTCTTTTTTTTCTCGCTTGCTGTTTTAAAACTTTCTTGGTTATCTTCGAAAGGTGGCTCTGTCTGCACTAACTCAATTAAAAGCATATTTTCCTTTTAAAATACATAATTCTAGATATTTTAACACTAGTCCATGATTATGAAGATTTTGTAATTATTAAGTTACTTTATTTAGAAAGGACTAATTGCATTAATTTAATTAATTTAATTAATTTAATTAATTAATTTAATTGCATTAAACATCACTTTCTCAAAATGCATGTTAACACTATTTTTCTGTCATTAGGATTTTGTTCATCTGTTTATTAGACTATTTAGAATTGCATTAAAAAGTGTGACAAGCATAATTTCTGCAAAAAATGAGGAAAAGGCATGAAAAGTTCTGGTAAGTATAAATTAAATCAAACACATTTTAAAACTTTTTTTCAAAATGGCTGACAGCACCAAAAATGTATCCATCCACAAATGAGATGCTTACTTTAATTAACAGAGGTGTACCACAGAAACAGCGTCCAAGCCGGACATACGAACACATGCCCTAATTGAAAAAGGGAACCATCATGAATGGCCAGAGGGCACTCTGGAGCAAAGCATTGAGTTGAAAGAGGCATCCCCACTGGAAGAATTAGATACCATGGGCCAAGAAAAGCACATCTGATTTACTGATGGGAGTGCAATGGTAGTAAAAGGGAAAAAAGATGTGTAAAATACGCTGCCATTAACTTAGAAGACGAAGTCATTCAGGGATATTTCGACCATGGATCAGCTCAGAATGCTGAACTGCATGCAATTTATCAGGTTTTACGGCAATATGAAAATTCCCCATGGCCTGTGTGTATTTATGCTGACAGTGATTTTTGTGTGAAGGGGATACAGTTTTGGATACATGATTGATATAGGAATGGGTGGAAAGCAGCAGATGGATAGGATAGTACATATTCAGAGGAATCGAAATGGATTTATCAGTGGGTAACAAAGAACCTTAAACGGTTAAAGCTATGACATGTAAGGGCAACACAGTAAAGAAATGAGTATGGAGACCACCTGGAATAACTGGGTAGATACAATAGCCTGACAGCATGACATAGCAGTTGTAACCGGAAGTCAGAAAAAAAAAGTGTCTGTGCTGACACATATGAGCCAACAGATGGCACTACAGACCTCCCTAACTGAGTTCCAAGAAAAAAAGAGACAGGAGTTACTTAATGTAGCCCAGCAGTTTATGCATGAAGGAGTGGAAGGGACTTTAAGAAGGCTATAGCAAGAAGCTGAATGGAAGTATATGGAGGATGATGTTAAAACATGGGCGCGAAACTGTGCGATGCTCTCAGGACAAGACTCGTCCTCCACACTAGCAACCCGTAATGCACCAACGAAGGCTTGGGCTGGGGCACAGGGTTCAAGTTGATTTTACTGATAAATTGCCGAGGAGTAAGGAAGGATTCCAGTATATATTGGTAATAATTGATTCTTTTCCAGGAGGGTGAAGGCATTTCCTACTAAAGATAACAACATCAGGGTAGTGGCCAAAAAGTTTTTAAATAGATAGGTAGTATGTAGATATGTAGAGGTAGTATGTAGATATGGCACCCCCAGAATAATAGATTCTAGTAATGGGGGAACCTTTGTAGGAGAAATCTTTACAACAATGATACAAGCCTTGGGAATTAAATAAAAGCTCCATATACCATACTGGCCTCAGGGCAAGTAGAGCACATATACTGCACTATTAAGGAAGCACTCCAGAAGGTAGTGCATCACACAGGAAAAGACTGGCTGGATAAAACTGCCTCTGATTTTGGCTGCCATCCACAGCTGTAATAGACCAAGAACAAAAATTCAACCCTTCCAAATTCTATGTGGACATCCAGTGGATCTAATGATTGATCCTAGTTACTTGTTACAAGGCCAAGAAGAGAGCTCTAATATAACCCAGCATGATTATTTTAAATGGCTCAAACAGTTACAAAAAAATAAAACCACCCTCCAGTACAGGGTTAATCAGGCCATCGAATACATGAACAACAAAATTCAGAAACAAAGGCCCACAAAGGCAGCCTTGTGGGAAACAGGGGACCAAGTCATGTACCTTAAATGGAAAAAAAGAGGTCACTCACTGGAATCAAAATGGGTAGGCCCTTACTCCATAGTGGGCTGCGTTAGCCCATTGGTATACTGTATTGAAAAATATGGAAAACTGAAAAGGGTACATGATTCACAAATTAAATAATGATGTTTGAATTCTTTGCAGAAAAGGACGTCCCGGAACCTCCGCATGAAGCGCTGCTTAACCAGAGACAGACACAAGGGCACCAGGGGGCCGCAGCACGCCCTTATTGAAATGTCAGAGGAGGGCAGATTGACGACTCTGAAGCTGAGACAGGCACCTCTCAATGGGGACAAGATAGCTGTGATCAAAACCAGCATGGGGGAACTCCCTGAGGAATTTAATAAAAAAATCAAAATAAATTTTAAAAAATTAAAAAAACAAGCACTCGTCAAACAACAAATAATTACAACATAATGGTGCAAAACTCATTGGTCCCAATTAAAAAAAAAATCACTATATAAACAGGGTGCCTTGCCATTAAAGTCTGGGTTCGTCCTGCCAAGACTGCCCCAGAGCATTGTGTTGCGACCGATGGAACCCGGCTTCTCCCTACTCATGATAGCCTAGCCACTAGATTGATCCGGACTCTGGGCTGGTAACTGTAACATCGACTGGCAGGAGAGAGAGGGAGAGGGAGTGTGTGTGTGTGGTGTGATTGAATGCATATGCTAATTATTGTATGTTCAATAATTGCGGTGTAATAATTTCCTTTTCTCTTGAAAAAGATCACATGTGCCTCTTATAAGCATAACACAGGGGACTGTCTAGATGACCTCTTGAGGTCCGTTCCAGTTCTAGGATTCTATGAATTCTAGGATTCTATTAAGGGGGAGGGAAAGAGAGAAGAGGGATTCCTCGGGGAAGGAGCATGGTGCTAGATCTGAAGCCCATCCTGCTGTACCTGGTTTTAGGTCTTGCAGCAGCAGTTCCTGGGACCTCCTCTTCCCTCGCTCTGGTTCTTATCTGAGAGCCTCTTGGGAGACTGTTGCCTATTTGCCTCAGCACCAGTCTGGGAGCCCTGAGCAGCAGGAAGCTCCTGTCACTCTGTACGTGTGGGATCCACAAGCTGACCACAGTCACCCTGTGACATTGCTCAGGATGTGAGGGGGCTAGGGTGACCAGATGTCCCAATTGTATAGGGACAGTCCTGATATTTGGGGCTTTGTCTTATATAGGGGCCTATTACCCCTCCATACACACCTCCCACCGTCTGTCCTGATTTTTCACACTTGCTGTCTGGTCACCCTGGAGAGGGCCCAGTGTAGGACAAGTATAAAATTCAATAATTAAAGTTAGCTTGAGTTTGGTTAAGGAAATATGTATGTGTTGTAAAGAAAGGCCCTGACTAGCAAAGAGAAGGATGTCCTTGAACATGATAAGGCCAGAAGGAATAAAGTAGGGAGGATGGCTAGTTCAAAGAATAATTAATGAGATAAGGGAAAGTTTCTAAAAAGAAGGCCTTTAGGGATGACTCCAGAGGGATTTTAAACAAAGACTCTGTTGTAAAATGAGCCGACACAGCATTTCCCAATCACATACCAGTGCTAAAGCCTATCTGAATGCAAGTGCAAAGGGAAAACTGTTGGACATCAAGAAGGAGGGGAGGACAGGCCTTGGGAGGGAAGGCAGTTGCAAATCTTATCTGGATAAGACTGGAAATGAGGATGAACTGTCTCAAACCGATTTTTAGCTGAAGTCAGTATGGTAATTAGCAATGACATCACTTGTTTGTTAAAAGGTAAAAAAGTAAACTCTTAATGTATATAAGAAGTAAAGTGCCTGAACATATTGGACCCAGCCAATATGGGTCTAAGCACCCCTGGGTTTAGCCCATTTGTAAGTATTTTGATCAAAGGCTTACAAATGTTTTGTTACTGTTTGGATATAGTAAATTGCTTATTATTTAGGCTTTTTAGGCATGTTTAGAACAATTGTATAAGTACCATTTGGACTTTGGATTTAATAAAGGAATTCATTGTTAAATAAGTATTCCAACACCCAGCAATTACTAATGAAACCTATTCCCCTCAGTAGCCCCCCAATCCCAGACCCCTTCAGATCCTGCCCCATGGCGGGGCTCAGCACACAGGCTCTGGGCAGACTTCTTTACTGTCTGTGCAGATTCCCTGACATAGTTCTTGGAGACTGATAAAGGGGTTTTCAGCTGGTTTTTCATCTGAGATCCATTCCTGGGAACAGATAAGAGGTGCTGCTTTACTCTTTTGAGCAGAGGATGCCAGAGAGCTCATTTTAGGCATTGTTGTCAGCAGCGGACCCTCCTTCAGCTCCTAGATCCTCTGCCCGCAGGTGCAGACACTGCCTCCACAGTCCCCATTGGCTTGTACTTGGGGCGGGGACAGCACACGGACTGGAATTAGGAGCTGAGGGAGGGACATGCTGCTGCTTCCAGGGAGCCGTGAGGAGCCAGGTAGGGAGTCTGTGTGCCCCATCAACCCCTACCCTAGCACCAGTGGGGGTCCTGGGCCACCTCTGTCACCCCCAGCATCTCCTGGACTGCCCCCCGGGACCGGGGGGGGCCCCCCCCCCCCCCCAAGATTTAGTCAGAGATATATAGTACAAGTCATGGACAGGTCACGGAGTGTGAATTTTTGTTTACTGCCTGTGATCTGTCCATGACTTTTTACTAAAATACCCATGACTGAAACGTTGCCTTATCCATGGGGCACTGACCTTCTCTTTCCCTAGCACTGTGGTGCCTGGGAATTGGAGATTTTGCTCTCAAATGACGGGGCCCAGCTCTGCTTTGAGGTAAGGCTTATAGGGTTTCCTCATGCACATCCCACTTCAGAGAATATCAGTGGTTTCCCTTTGTCAGCAACACAGAAACTAACAACTGGATTCTCTTCCCCACACAACAACTGCCAGGGCCCTGAGCAGAGCTGAGGAGAAGCCTCCTGAGAAAGGGCTTGGAAGCCTGGAGCTGCCCAGGCTTTGAGACTGTTCCCAAAGATCTGAGTGGGGAAAATCTCACAAGAGGCAGCATGGGCCACAAAGGCAGAGGGCAAAACTAGAGGGAATGAGCTACTGGCACCAAAGAGACATGAGAGGGCATCCAAAGCTCTCTTATACAGGGGACATCTGAGGCCAGAAAAAGCCCATATACCTGCTGTCTAAGCAGCAAAGAATTTGAGGGGCAGAGAGACCTGAAAAACCACAAGAGGAGGTTTCCCAGGAGAGGGAAACAGGATAAATGCAGAGAGGATGGGGAGATCTTCAAAGGATAGCACATTGCGAGACCCACAGAAAGAGAGCCTGTTCCTGTGCTGAATGCAGGAACATATTCTATTATCCATCATATCTCACTAGACATCAGAGAAAGCACTTGGGAGAGAAACTCTATGGCTGTGCTGACTGTGGGGAAAGATTTAATTGGCCATCAAATCTTGCTAGGTGAAGCCCCATCATTGCACTGAGTGTGGGAAATGGTTCCGGTGCGTACAACATCTCAGCCACCATCCACCAAAGAAATCACACTGGGGAGAAACCCCACTGCTGTGCTGAGTGTGGGAAAAGAGTCACCCAATTATCAGGCTTTATCACTCCACAGAGAATCCACACCGCAGCTGATAATAGCTCCCCTTAATTGATTAATCCACTTAAAGTTGGTGTGGTAACCTCCATCTTTTCATGTTCTCTGTGTGTATTATATATCTTCCTACTGTATGTTCCACTCTATTCATCTGATGAAGTGGGTTCTAGCCCATGAAAACTTATGCCCAAATAAATTGGTTAGTTTCTAAGGTGCCACAAGTACTCCTCATTGTTTTTGTCCCTACACTGAGTGCTGGAAGCACTTTATTCACTCATCAGCTCTTATTACACATCAGAGAACCCACAGAAGAGACCTGACTCTTGTTTGATGTGGGGAAGCTTCTGCCAGTTCTCCCTTCTCCCCTCAGCCTGTACATAGGAGGGGAACCCTGCACCTGCCCTGAAATGCTCCCACCTCCTCATTGAGGAAACACAAATTCAGGTGCTAAGTTTGGTAAGGTGATTTGTGTAGCCCTGGGGATAACCAACAAGCCACCTAAACATCCCCTTGTGGGTATTACAGGCTGGTATCAGGAGAGAGGATATGGCTGGAGTCTGGGCTTCTGTGTACAAGGCCTGGTTTCTCCCAGGCTGTTCACTTGCCCTGACTCCCACCCACCCAGACTCCATGTAGACAGTATATTTATTATTTCCTCTGGTTTTTCTTCTTTACCCAATTTCTAAAAAGACCAAAAAGTATATTCCTGCTTCGGAGTAACCAAAAGGCTGTGAGGCCCCCTCTGTGCCCCTCACAGCACTGATCAAAGCAGATGGCTTTGTTATAACTGCTCTTTTCTCTCAGTAACTTGACTCTGTGTCCCTAGAAGAGGAAGTAGAACGCTAATGCCACTAACATAGAAATATTCACGAGTCTCAGCCCCGACGTGTAGTGGCAGGACATGGGGGAAGTTCTGTCTGCATCCTGTCTTTCTGCTTCATGGCATGACACTCATGTATAAAAGATTTTATGTACAAAAGGTTCTGATTTGGGGATTTTATAGAGGACTGTAACCAGGGCAGGACAGTCACCCCGTGTACAAAAATGGGTCAGTATAGGAGGGAAATGTGGGGTCACCTAACCCCTACCCAGATTTCTGCCTTCAATTTAGCATGACTGATTAGAAGCCAATGGGAGCCACCCAGCCCTCTTGGGCCACTGGCTCTCTGCACTGTGAGAGCTGAGGCGCTGGCTGGCTGCTTGGCAATCCTCCCTGCCTGTGCCCCGAACCAGGCCACCTCTGCATGATCAGGTGCTCCTCAGGCAGGGTGGGTGGCACAGTTTTGAGCTGCACCCTTGATGCACTCTTGCCTCTCCCCCAACC
Source organism: Dermatemys mawii (assembly GCA_007922305.1). Taxonomy (NCBI): domain Eukaryota; kingdom Metazoa; phylum Chordata; order Testudines; family Dermatemydidae; genus Dermatemys; species Dermatemys mawii. The sequence goes on from ML677431.1 coordinate 105,133, forward strand.
AAACCTGGAGTGGACCAGTGACGCCCCTGGAGCTGGCCCCAGCCCACAAAGCCAGGCTGCCATGACTCCCTAAGGAGCTTGCTGTGTTTGAAAATCTGTGCATTAAATCGATTATAATCCAAGTTACAGATAAGCAAAGTAAGAAAATTGCAGGCTGAGAACTTACAGTCAAAATTCAGGGATTTACTTTTGAATTAAGATGTTACAAATGGACTTGCAAATGAACAGTAAAAAAAATGTGCATGATTTGTTGACTTAAAGATATTTACTTTGTCAGCATCACATGTTAAAATATACAATCTGTGTATTAATGGTTGTAAAAAGCTTTAACTTTTTGAATCTCAATGTCTGCTAAGTAATTGTCTGACCTCCCTGTTTCCCATAACTTCCTGCAACAGAGAAAATTCAAAATCAATAAAAATATTTTTAAAATACTTAAAATAAACATTGATATATGTTGAAATTATTTTAAAAAGGTGAATTCTGCCAGACTTACCCGTATGCTACAATTAGTTGACCTAGTCCTCAGTGTTGCTGTGAGTTGTATAGCAGCAACAGCTTGGTATATTTTACTTTTCATGAAACTTGGAGAACTCTTCATCTGTGCTTGAATATTTCCACTTCCTTTCCTTTTTTAACTCCAAAATGCCATCATAGACACACCAGCTCTCAGTTCAGTCAAGTCTGAGGAAACACATACAATAATTTCCAGTGTTGTATATCATCCTAACAACTTAATACCTGTAATGACAGCACCTTTGCTTTAAAAAGATACTAATGTTGATGCAAATAACATTGATGTCCCAATCAATATTTTAAATATTATTTTAAATATTATCATTTTGAAGTTATATGGAAAAAGAACTATAGAGAGGGCAGATGAAATGTTTTCATCTGTGGTGGGTGCCTTTATCTGAACAGTCAGTGATCTTATTTGAACACAGTTCATTATTTTAATATAACTGTCCAGATGCATTGTTTTCTTTCAACTTATACCATACACAGAAGTCTCTAATGGAAATAGCTGAAGGTCACATTTTAGAATTTTTCTATGGTTCGACTTATTCATTACAGTGGAGGTTAAGATGCATGGTTCACCATTAGTCAGATGACATTTACTCAATTGATATATGTTGCACTTGTTCACTTTGACTCTGAAATTGCTAAATTAGCAAAAAAGTTGCTAGTTATTACAATAAAAATATTTTAATTAATTAAGCAATTCTTACTTTTGTTATTAGTGCTGATCACTGGTGACACCTATATTTACTTATTCCTATGCATTTGAATTATAAGACCCCTTTTGTACACAAGGACATTTTCTTCATGAATTACTGCAGAGAATTCCTATATAATTAACTGCTGAGTCTGCCTCTCCATAAAAAGTGTTCATGGTTTGTAATCTTGATACAACCAACTACTGCACCAAACATCCACATGGAGGGGAACATTAATAAAGATGTGTGTGCAGAAGGGTTGGAAAAGGGCTTCAAAGATTCATAGCTATTAAGACCAGAAGGAACCAGTCAAACAACAACTCAGTAACAAAGGCCATGAAATTTCTATGAATTACTCCAGTATGGAGCCCAATAACTTGTGTTTGGCTAAATCATCTTCCAGAAAGGTGTCCAGATAGGATTTGAAGACATCAGGAGCTGGAGAATCTACCACTTCCCTTGTGAGAGTCTCCCAATGGTTTATCACCCTCACGGTGTAAAATTTGTCCTTACTTCTGTGGTGGGAAACCCCTCCCCCCCTCGGGGTTTCCAGGCCCGTTCTCAGGTGGAAATGAAATGAACTAGACCGAAGTAAAAGACAAAGGCACCCCAGTAGGGTGATCTTTATTTCTGCTATAGCAGGATTCCAGTCAAGCAAAAGCAAGAAGGGAATGCCCCTGTACTGCAGTACATGGGGTTTTATACCTTTTAGTATAACAAAGAAAGACACTTCTATTAGTCATTGATTACATATTACGTCAGTATAATCCTGTGCAGTAGCTCCTTACTCTTTACCTAAAAACAAGGGGCCCTATACAAGATAAGAAAATGCTTACAAGGCTAAGTCAAAAAGCTCTAAATTTCTTACAAGATTATAAACAAGTTCTGGGAGATAAAATAACACCACAGCTGTGAAACAGGACGAAGGAAGTTCAGTAATTGCTATCTCTATAAATTAAAACAGGGGAAGGTCAAGAGTGGGTGAGGTTAATAGTACACTAGTATTTTCTCTAGTCAAAGTTTCTCTGGTCAAGTAATTTTCCACACCACTTCCCAATTGAATTTGCCTTTCCTCAGCTTCTAGTCATCGGGTCTTTGTGTGCCTTCGTAAGAGGAGCACTTCAGGGGGGTGAAAATGGGTTTTCAGGCACTGACCAAGGACATAAAAGTTTATTAGCCAAGAATGTGCAAGTCTACTTCATGTGGGAGCCATTTCCATGACATGCCCCCTCCGCATACAGGACTGTGTTTATGTCCCGAGCCCAGCTCCAGCTGCCATAACTGTCACTTTGGAATGTCCTATTCTCCTCCCTCCCCCACCGCAATACAGGGCTGTTTACTCCCCTTCCCCCAAGAGAGCCAGGCCTGCAGGCTGGTCTGTGTGGGGAAGGATCAGGAAACCTCTTCTGGGGGAGAAGAGACTGAGATGCTCCCCTCGCAGGAGCCCCCAGGGCTGAGCTGTCCCTGCACAAAGGCAGAAAACACACTACGGCAGGGACTCCTCACGCTCCTCCCGGCATTAAGGGGACTCAAAACAGCTGCTTCGATTTCCCCGCCCCACCCAAGCTGCTCTGAGGATCACTGTCCACCTGTTCCAGTGTAGACAGCCCAGCCCCACCAGACTGAGGGGATTAAAGTGCCCCAGGCCAGGGTGACTAATCCCCCTCTGAGGGGGGACCTAGGGATGCAGAAGAAGATTGGCCAACTGCCAGAACTGCCATTTTGGAAGGTCCCACTCTTTTGAAGGGGTGAGGTGGGGATTGTCCTGACTCAGTCTCAAAATTTGTCACCCAGTTTGAACCCCAAACCAACCAAAATTAAACAGGGGACATTTCAGCCTTTGGCATCCTTCAGTTGAAGTACTCAATGCTTTTTTTTGCCCTGGTCTTTTACCTGGGGATTACAGTGGATGGGAGTCAGCAGCGTGCCCTTGTTGCCAAGAAAGCCAATGGCACCTTAGGCTGTATTAGTAGGAGCATTGCCAGCAGATTGAGGGAAGTGATTATTCCTCTCTATTTGGCACTGGCGAGGCCACATCTAGAGTATTGCATCCAGTTTTGCATTTCCCACTACAGAAAGGATGTTGTGAGGGTTTACATCCCTGGGATTTGGGGCAACACGGCTTAATGGACAGAATCCATAAAGTCACCCTAGTCACAGGGCAGCACGGCCTAGTGGCCAGAGTCCATGGAGCAGCCCTTAGCTGCAGGCAGTGAGGCCTAACAGCCAGAATCTATGGAGCTGCCCTTGTGCAGTGAGGCCCAATGGCCAGAGTCTATAGAGAGAGTTGCCCACCAAGGGGGTGGTGGCTTCAGTAGGAAGGCCCGGGCCCACCGAACTCCACCAGGCCCCGACCAAAGGCCCTAACAGTGGCGCAGCACCTCGCCAGTGACTCAGCAGTGGGAGGTCCTATCAAAACACACTGAGGTTTCCCGGGGAGGCGGTACCACTCTGCCACCCTCCCTGGGTCACTTCCTACCAGTCTCATGGTTGGGGTCTCCCAGGTGTCTTTGGGTCCTCCATGAGCAATTGGGTCCGTCACCTCCTCTGGCTCCTCAAGTGGGTCTGGAAGGGCTCTGGCTCCCAGTGCAGGGTGTGCAGCTAGCCCTCCGCAGGAGCTTCCCAGGCAAGTCCTTCCCCAACGGCTGCCAGCCCAGAATGAGCTGAGCTCCTTCCTTTTATACTCTCAGAGCACTTAGCGCATGCCCAGTCCTGTCGGGGTGGGACTTCTGCTGTCAGAGCTACTGGCCTGACACTGCCTGGGCTAGTGTGGGTTAGATCAACTCTGTCACAGATGTGAACAAATTGGAGAGTCCAGCAGAGGGCAATAAAAATGATCAGGGGTCTGGGGCACATGACTTGTAAGGAGAAGCTGAGGGAACTGAGGTTATTTAGTCTGCAGAAGAGTGAGGGGGGATTTGATAGCAGCCTTCAACTACCTGAAGGGGGGTTCCGGAGAGGATGGAGCTCGGCTGTTCTCAGTGGTGGCCGATGACAGAACGAGGAGAAATGGTCTCAAATTGCAGTGGGGGAGGTAGAAACACTATTTCACTAGGAGGGTGGTGAAACACTGGAATGGGTTACCTAGGGAGGTGGTGAATCTCCTTCCTTAGAGGTTTTTAAAGCCCGGCTTGACAAAGCCCTGGCTGGGATGATTTAGTTGGGGATTGGTCCTGCTTTGAGGAGGGGTTGGACTAGATAACCTTCTGAGGTCTCTTCCAACCCTAATCTTCTATGATTCTATGAAGGTATATTTTCTACAAACATTATTACAACAATGTGTAGAGTGTGGACACACAGGTACATCCTGTCACAGTGACAAGAACAAAAACATTCAATTGTGGCTTGAGCTGAACTGAATTTTTATTTGGATTTTTCAGTTTGCTGCCCATCCCCCTCTCTTAACCCCCCCTCCCAAATCAATTATTCATTCAGCTCTAGTCTTAAGTGCTTAGGTCTCTTTTGAAAATGGCACTTAGGCATTTGGTCCCTTGAAATTGATATCCTTGCTCTCCACAGTTTTTGTTCTGTGTCAGTTTTGATTATGGGCATGATTCTTTTTTAACCAAAATAGTTAACTCAGCATAGTTCCAAGCATAGATATAGTTATAATAGTACAGCTTACCAGTACAGCTTATTCCTTTTCCAGTACAGAAATAACTATGTTGGTATAAGCACAATTACATCGATTTAACTGTGCCGTCATTAGGAGACTGGTAGGTTTAATGTGGTGTAATTAGGGTGACCAGACAGCAAGTGTGAAAAATCAGGACAGGGAGTGGGTGAGTGGGGTAATAGGAGCCTATATAAGAAAAGCCCCAAATACAGGGACTGTCTCTATAAAATCAGGACATCTGGTCACCCTAAGTCACTTTTTAAAAAATGATAAATGCTGAAAAGAGAACTCTGGGGAGAGTTAAGCTGAGATGAAGGAAAATGAGAAGTGTAATTGTTTATATATAATGTTACCTCAGTATTCATCTAGCCCCTTACACAAAATGTGTGCCATCATTTGTGCTTTTCAGAACCCCCATGCGCCGCCTCCTCCTCTGCCATCTTTGCCAATGGAAATGATCCTATTTCTTTCTCTCATCGAGGTTATGAGGGGAGTGAACACTACAGTAATTGGGGTACTATAAGCATCACAGCAAGCGCTGCTATAGTGTTCTGGCATGTGTAGCTTTATTCCTTCTTCTGGAACTAATACATGACCTTTCTTTATAGAAAGATTCCCATCACAATAGAGAGTGGCTGCAAATAGTCCATGATTGTCATGGGTCTGGGGAACGCTCATCCCCAGAGTGAAATGGTTTATCCCCTCAGCTAGGAGCTTTTACCCTGAGTCTGGGGATAAGTTTCCAGTCTCCCTCCCACTCCAGCACAGGTGCGAATGGTCCTTCCCCAGCCCAGAATGGCAGTTGGTTATTGGGGGCAGGGTTGTGCAGTTTGAAAGTGGAGGGTGAATTGCCCAGAGAAGAACCATCGGGGCCTGTATTGGCTCCATCCCACAATCCAAACCAAAGATGCACTTTGCCCTTCACTACGACATTAACCCCTGGGAGCAGCAGCTGCAGGGGGCAAAAGGGGGTGATGGGCTTAGGTGGATCAAACAGCTCCTGAATTTCTAAGGTTCCCAGTGAATGTTTCCTGAGGGGCCACAACAGGCTGCCTCTTCCTCAGCCTCTGAGAGGTCACTACACCCCATATCCTGAGGGGCTGCCCCTGCTTCAGCCCCTCAGAGGTCACTGCCCCTACTGTATCCTATGGGGCTGATCATACTCCACAGGGATCTATGAGATTACCCACATTTCCTTTTCTTTCCATTTTCACCAATTATGGCCAGGCAATCCTACCGCACCTCAGTGGAGGGGCACTCCAGCTGAAGTTCCAGGAGCAGAGGGGACTGCGACTCAGAATTGGGTTCCTCATAAATGATTGTGTCTTGGGAGTACATAAAAAGGGCCATAACAATAAACTGACCCTGGAGCCAATGCTGATCACTCAGCAACTGTCACGTGAGCCCAAACACACACAGGAGAGTATATCTGCTTGGGAAATTGCCAAACCTGGTTGAAGGAAGGGATGGGGATGGCACTTAAGAAGTAGGAGGGGAGCAGGGATTTAGGTTCTCTCCACTATATTGCATGAGACTTTCAGCTTTCATTACAAAAGGTAAGTTTCTGGCCTTCATGGTAGCAGAGAAAACCTTGAAAACATGAATCCAGTGGAATCTAACAACTCAGAAGCCTAAAGCAAGAAAAAAACTCCAACTTTTATTATTTTAGAAAAATCTCATGAGTTTTAACCATTTGGGACTGGCAAATTGTTTCCCTAACATGTATCCCTGAGATGGTTCAGTCTTAGTACAGCTCAGAGTCACTAAGGAGAGATACACAAATAACTGATATCAGCAACTGGACCCTGATAGTGAGTCAAGATGTCAGATAACCAAACTCAAGCGATTTATTGATTGGAATTAAAATCAGTGTCATACAGAAGGGTCAGTACATACCCAATCTGGAGAACTGTCATGCAGCAGAGTTTACATCTTCACTCTGTTTCAAACTCTGAATTCAGATTTGTACTCTCCTCACTTAGAAAACAGAAAATTCCAGGTTCCACAGACCTTAGAGTAAGGGAGAGGAATCGCTCAGTGGTTTGAGCATTGGCCTGCTAAACCCAGCGTTGTGAGTTCAATCCTTGAGGGGGCCATTTAGGGATCTGGGGGAAAAAATCTGTCAGGGGACAGTACTTGGTCCTGCTAGTGTAGACAGGGGACTAGACTCAATGACCTTTCAAGGTCCTTCCAGTTCTATGAGATATATATATGGAGATATACCTATTTTTTTTCTTATCTAATTATATACACAACAGTTTAGCTGGTAGTCGACCATAGCACACAAGTAGCATTAGATCAAGGTAACATTTGCACTAACTGTACCTAGCACACAGTTCATATTTGGCAAACCTTAACAGAGTATACATCTTGCATCTGAGAGATTCTGCATATACTATGAACAAAGGTTAGAACAGTTTAACAACTAGTAAAGTTGCACAATAAAGTTTAGCATAAACAAAGTATTATGTGAGATTTTAACTAATTCAGTGCTCTAACACCCCCATTTTTAGAGTGCAGATAATGATTTAAAGCAGATTACAAGTGAGCTGAACTGCAGCTGGCATAACCAGCACCAGAAAGAAAGGTAAGATGGCTGCTTCTCCCCAACAGCATCTCCCAAGAGTGACTGGAACATGGCAAAGTCAACACTGCAGGGAAGATTGCAGCCTTCTCTTAAACACATGGCAGCAGCTATTTCAGACTCATATTCTATTGTATTATTTTATTTGCTCCAGGATCGATGACACAACAGTGAGACAAAGTTGCATCTCATCATCGCCCTCCAAAAGAGAGGCATGGTCCCGGATTTCCCTAGTTTGAGGAACAGGGAGACACTGGCTCGGGACTGCTGCTCAGTGTCATCTGTGACCATTGCTGGGACTCGTTTCTCTCCCTCTCTATTTAAGACTCTCTCCTCAAACAGTGCTCTCTGGGCTGTCTCTTCTCACACAGGATCCCATCTCGGTCCCTGCCCTATGACCCCTGGCTGTTTCACACCCCTGTCACACTTTGGGCTTGGACTGCAACTCCACAAAGTTATTTACTGATAACACCTACAACTAGCAGCAAACAAGTCCCAGCCTGGAAAGTGGAGAAAAGGTGTTCAGAGATAATTGCCCTCACTCCTTGACATTACACGTCAGGACTGAGATCCAGGTACATCTCAGTGGTAGTGGACTTAAAGTACCACAAACTCAAATTATTCAGAAAACAAAACCAGGAAGCAGCTCTCCGAAACCTCTATTACAGGGTAGGCAGCCATGGCATGGGTGCCAAATGCGGCACACGAGCTAATTTTCAGCAGCATTCACACTGCCCACGCCCTGGCCACCTGTCTGGGGGGGCTCTGCATTTTAATTTAATTTTAAATGAAGCTTCTTAAACATGTTAAAGTAAACAAGGTTTTTATATACAACAATAGTTTACTTCTATATTATAGACTTATAGAAAGAGACCTTCTAAAAATGTTAAAATGTATTACCGGCACACACAACCTTAAATTAGAGTGAATAAATGAAGACTCAGCACAGCACTTCTGAAACGTTGCCAACCGCTGCTCTACTGTATCAATCCCTCATCCACACCCTCGCCTTTTTTCTGGCATATGGCTTTTGATGGCACAAACAATAAATTAGATGTTGGGTAAGTGATGTAGTCACGCTGTCATGGCAGCAGCATCCGGAGACATCAAGTGCATGCATCTACCAGCAAGATGATAAATATAGACAGGGGAGGGATAGCATTGGCCTGCTAAACCCAGGGTTCTGAGTTCAATCCTTGAGGGGGCCATTCAAGGATACGGGGCAAAAATCTGTTGGATGATTTAACTGGGGATTGGTCCTGCTTTGAGCAGGGGGTTGAACTAGATGATCTTCTGTGGTCCCTTCCAACCCTGATATTCTGTGATAAAGAAGGCAATCCATAACCAAACAGAATACTGTTTTTTCTTGAGCGCCATAGAAACACGATGGGGAGCTCAAGAAACCCCAGTGGGTAACGATGTAAGTTAAACCACCTGTTACCACGATGCACCCTGTTGTAATGAAGGATCTTTCATTTCATATGGTTATTCCGAGGAGCATGTGAGAGATGATTCACAGAGACTAGGGCAGTGGTTCTCAACTTTTCCAGAATACTGTACCTCTTTCAGTAGTCAGATTTGTCTTGCATACCCCAAGTTTCACCTCACTTAAAAAAATACTTGCTTACAAAACCAGGCATAAAAATACAAAAAACTGTCACAGCACACTATTACTGAAAAATGGCTTACTTTTGCATTTTTACCATATAATAATAAAATAAATCAAATGGAATATAAATATTATACTTACATCAGTGTATAGTATATAGAGCAATATAAGCAAACCATTGTCTATATGACATTTTAGTTTGTAACTTTTCTAGTGCTTTTATGTCATCTGCTGGAAAACTAGGCAAATATCTAGATGAGTAGATGTACCCGCTGGAAGACCTCTGCGAACTCCAGGGGTACACGTACCCCTGGTTGAGAACAACTGGACTAGGTGATGCAAATATGACTTGTCTATCCACCAAGAAATGCATCATCAAAATAAAATATAGTCCCACACCACCTGCTGCTGCTGTGTCTAAGAAATGTTGTGTCATGTACTGTCTGACAGGTTCAACTATTTCAGAAAAGGAGTGACTTGATTTTAGCTGTATTATCATTGGTGTGACCCAGAAACTCCAGTCTCCAACCTTCCAGTCCAAGCTGGTATTGCTTGCCTGGCAATTAGGTGGGAAGACAGGGCCCTGGCTGCATTATGCATACAGTCAACTATCACGACAGCTTGCTTCATAATCTCAAAACCAAATCAAAATGCCCTTCCTTTTGATTCAGTACATGTGGGGGATGTCACAGCATTTTATTAACTCAGGACAAGAAAGATCCTTTTCAGTCTGTTCCAGAATCTTTGTCCATTTTCCAAGGTGAAAAGAAAGAGGAAATAAAACAATAAACTCCATTAGTGGAGCCTGAGAGGATGGGAGCCGCAGTGAGTGAATGGCCTGGGAGAAACCAAAGCCTCTGAAGTGCAGTCCTGACTCCAGTCATCCCTGTCCCAGCTGCAAACATCAATGATTGTTTAAGTGCCTCTAGGGTGAAATGCTCCTATCTCCAGGGCCACATACATTATTTTAACAAACCCAGCACTGAACCTAATGGCTGGTTAGTGAGGAGGCTGGAGCAGTTCAGAGCGGGAGCAGGTTCCCTCTTTTACAGGCCTTGGAAAAAGAGTGAAAGGAGAGATTGAAGAGGCTCTTCCAATCAAATACAAGGGTCGGGAGTCTCTCCTGAGTGGGTGCTCTGGTGTCTAGTGACAGATGATGAGCGAGCAAAGCGCTTCCCACACTGAGCACAGGAATAGGGTCGCTCTCCTGAATGGGTGCGTCGGTGTTTAATAAGAGATGATGAGCGAGCAAAGCGCTTCCCACACCGACCGCAGGAGTATGGCTTCTTTTCAAAATGGATTTTCTGATGTTTGGTAAGAGATGATGAGTGAGCAAAGACCTTCCCACACTGAGTGCAGGGGTAGGGTCGCTCTCCTGAATGGATTCTCTGGTGGTTGATAAGGCCTGACAATTGGGTGAATCTTTTCCCGCACTCAGTGCAGTAATAGGGTCTCTCCCCAGTATGGATTCTTTGGTGGACTCTGAGTTGCACTAGACGGATAAACTTTTTCCCACATTCACCACAGTGATGGAGTCTTTCCCCAGTGTGGATTCTCTGGTGCAGAGTGAGACTTTCTGGATGACTGAATATTTTCCCACACTCATCGCATCTATGGGGCCCCCCTGTACGATGGATTCCTTGGTGTCTCCTGAGACTTTGAGGGAGACTGAATTTTTTCCCACACTCAGCACAGCAATGGGGCTGCTCCCCAGTGTGGATCCTTTGATGTCTAACGAGATGTTCTCGTAGGCAGAATTGTTTCCCACACTCATGGCACAGGAATGGTTTCTCTCCGCTGTGGATTTTCTGATGTCTAGTAAGACTTGATGTAAGTTTGAAGCTTTTCCCGCACTGGTTACAGCGATGGGGTCTCTTTTCTGAGTGGATTCTCTGGTGATTACGAAACGTTGATGAATCCATAAATCGCTTTCCACACTCAGTGCAGGCGTAGGGTCTCTCTCCTGAGTGGATTCTCTTGTGGATGGTAAGAGCTGTTATTTGGAAGAATCTTTTTCCGCACTCAGCACAGCAATAGGGTCTGTCTCCGGTGTGGGTTCTCTGGTGGGCAGTGAGCAGTGATAACTGGTTGAATATCTTCCCACATTCTGAACACGGATGGGCTTTCTCCTTTCTGTGGGTTTTCTCATGTGCTCTGAACTCCTTCTTTCTCCTGAAGCTCTCCCCACACTCACTACAGTGATATAATTTATGTCTCTTATGAACCATCCAGTGGTGGCTTATCAGGTCTCTCTGCACCTTGAATTCTTCTCTGCACACACGACAGCTATACAGGCTCTTTTTGGGCTCAGCTTGTCCCTTTGCAGGAAGCTTTAGATGTGACCTGGATCTCCTCTGATGGCTTCTGGGGGTTGTTGGCTGCTTCCTGGTCAAGTTCTTCCTCTGCCTTTGTGGCCTGTACTGCCTCTTGTGGTGTCTTCCTCGCTCAGGTTTCTGGGAATGGTTCTCCCCTGATGTGCCTGGGAAAGGCTCCAGGTTGCCAGTCCCTTCCTCGGGAGTCTGTCCCTGAGCTCTGCTCAGGGTCCTGGCACCTGCTAGGTGGGAAAGAGAATCCAGATGTTATTTTCTGTGCTGCTCACAAAGTGAGACCACGAATATTCCCAGCAGGGGGATAACACTGAGTAAGCCCTACACTCATCTCCTCAGAGCAGGGCTGGCCATCAGCACTTGAGTGATGGCTTTGTCTTCACTAGGGGGTTGGATCGACTGCAGATATGCAACTTCAGCTACGTGAATCACATAGCTAAAGTTTGCGCATCTGCAGCCAACTTACCTGCCGTCCACACGGTGGCGGCAGTTGGTGGCGTGCTCCCCTGTCAACTCCAGCTTACGCCTCTGGTCAAGCTGGAGTTACGGAGTCGATGGGGGCAGCGCTGGCGATCGATTTATCGCGTCTTGACGAGACGTGATAAATCGATCGCCATAAGATCGATCTTTCCCCACTGTAGTGAAGACAAGGCTGAAGAGGACAAACTCCCAGGAACCCAAGTGCTGGCAAAGGAGAAGGTCAATTTAACATAGACCCTGCTAATAGTCCCCCAAGTCAATGAACAAGAGAATCAGCCCCCATGATTCTCTCCCTACTCTGAGGCCTGTCTCAGTGGCGAGAACAGCATCACCACACACCAACACTGACACACCTCTCCCAAGGGACACACACTATGATGGGATCCAAATGACTCCATGTTATATGGAAAATGGAGGAAGGGGAGAAATTGAGGGAATCTGCATAAGGGGAGAGATGGAGTTCCTAGGTGGATGTCAGGGTGAGGAATTTAGCACTTGAGATGTTTGGGCTTCAATCCATATTGTAATACTCTGTGAGGGGAGAGTTTCCACCTGATGGACGATTCCTGAAATGAGCTCTCTGGCTCCCACTGGTGGAAAGGGCAGGTTCCCTACCTGTTCCAGGGGAAAAGCTTTGTCTGAGGAAGATTTCAATTAGTGACCAGTCCCAGGTCTCCTCCACATCTGGAAAATCTGCACCAAGACAATCAAGACTTTGGTTGACATGGACCAAATGAATATCACTGAGAGAAGCCCATTCCCCAGCATCATAAATTATGCATTAAATGGGGCTTGATTTTCAATTTGTATTGTGGTAGCACAATTGAGTTTATGGTTCCGTAGCACCACGCACTGCACAAAACAACAGAGAGATCTTGCTGATGTTGAAGAGCTTATACACTAAATACACAAAGGTTGGGAGAGAACCTGAGCCAAAGGAGTAACTTGCTGTTGTAATAATTGGGCCCACAAAATTACCCTAATTGGTGGTATAATTATAAAAACTGTGAGAAAGTTATAAAGTGTTACAATACCCTACAACAATAAATGTCAATGGGAAAAGATGCCAAATATAAACAACAAAACGGAATTAGTCCAAATAAAAAAGGCTATAATGCAATTCAAGATCAATGTTAAAATCATGGCTGGTCAACAAGACAAGTATGGAACTGTAAATTAATGAACCATAATGAATGTGTCAGAAATCAGCCCTAACTGGAGGAAAACCCAGTGAGGAGCTGGGCTATTTTGCCTGTTACTTCCTTTTGGGGTTTTTCAAAAGAAAACACTTTTGGGGTGAAATAAAGGAGTGGGACTGAATGCAACCCTTGCGGACTGAAAAAGTAGCAACAGCAGCTGCGTGCCAGCAACTGCTACAGCAAGCGATACCATGATGTTGCCACCCTGAACCTCTTTTAGGACCCCAGATCTTCTTCAGCCTTAAACTAAGAGATGTCCTAACAAGACTGGACCAGAGAGAGGGAGCCAGAAGATACTGCCACCATTTCCAGTTCTGGCTAACTTCTCAAAATCACCTGGAATGCGAGACTTTGTCCCCTCTCCCCCCTTCGCTCCATCCTCCCTGCAAGCATCGTGAATTCTTTGCTTTCTCCAACTTATTTCTTTGCTTTCCTAACCTTCTCCCTTTGCTTTATACGAAATAAAAGTCTGGCTTAGCTGGCCAAAACTGTCATAATTTGCAACATTGCTGTAAGCCTGTGATCAAAGAAGCAACCAAAAGCACTGCCCAGAGCAGCCCAACACTGCTACACGTTTGCTAGGCAGGTCTGATCAGACTTTACGCCACGCCTGTGTTTCTCCAGCTGCAAGGCTGTAGTAAGATTCAGCCAGAGACAGAAGCTGCATGTTCAATCGTTGCTGTTCTTTTTCTCTTCCCTCTTGTGTGGGTTTGTCTTGTTTTGTCTTCTAAGAAACAGTATCAGATTTTAACATTACAACAGCTCCAGCCCATTTCAAGTAACTGCTTCTCTTTTCCTCAAAAGGACAGTTATTACCATCTTTAATATCATCTAAAAGACTTTCAGACAGAGGCTTTTTTCTAAAGACTCTCCAGCTAAAGGGCAGGGAAACAAGGGACATTGTCAAAATAAAAGTCTTACATCATCCCTGACATTTCAAATTCCTGAACTTTTTTTTCCTTCTTTTTTTGTATCTTTTAGTAAACTAATAGAAATAATTTGTCATGGTGTTTTCCATGGCACTAAGCAGGCTACAGTCTCTGTATTCCAAACCCCAAATCTTATTTAAGACCCTTTAATATTGGCCATGACAGTGTCATGTTAACACCTTTGTCTCTTGGGCCCATGTATTCTACATGAATTAACTCAACATTGTCCAAACCCAGCCAGCAGCTCAGTGGCAGAGCGAAGAACAGAATCCAGGTCTCCTCACTCCCACAACATGATGTTGCCTCCCAACCAGTCCTGGGGAGTAACAAGGAAATCCCTTATTAATGTCAACTGAGAGCCCAAAACACCAATGGAACAATGTTGGGTCTCTGCAAAACTGGGCCTGAACTGGGTGAGGAGATTCCCAAGTGCAGCTCGAGCAATGATTCAGACAGCCAGGGAGGGATTACAAACACTTTGGTGGACAGGATTAGAATTCTAAATGATCTTTACAACACGGAGAATTGATCCAAAATCAACAGGATTAAATTCAAGAAACATGAGTACAAAGTAGTTCACTTGGGTAGAGAATATCAGATGCACAAATAGAAAATGGGGGATAACTGGCTTGGCAGCAGTACAGCAGAAAAGAATGTGGTGGTTATAGTGGATCATAAACTGAATCAGAGCCAACAATGTGATATTGTTGAAAAAAGCCTAATGACATCAGACTAAAAGATTAACATTCTGGGATGTATCATCACTTTGGCCAAAATGTATCAGGATTTCAGCTGATTTCAAACATCTCATTCAATCCCTGCACATCACTTTAACTCTGGGGTGGGCAAACTATGGCCAAGGCCTGAGGTAAACACTACCCAGAACCAGAACCCCCGACTCCCTCCCACCCCCCAACCTTCTAATCCAGCCCTGATCCCCCTCCCACTCTCCGAACGTTTGGGTCCCAGCCCAGCATTTGCCCACCCCTGCTTTAACTCCTTCCTCACCTGGGCGGGTGCCTCTCAGGATGTCCCCATCTTCATCTTCTGTGGGACCTTGGACACACAGCTCTTCCCCTCGCTCTATGCTGGAGATCACCACTGGCTTGGGGGTTTGGATTCCTGCTTGAGAAAAGCATCACTTCCTATTAGATCTAAGCTAAGCACGTCTCCCATGGAACTGCTGTGCTTAGCACAACTCCAGATGCAATGTTTGTGCCAATCAGGCAATGAGCTAATCTATGTATGGGAAACTGTTTTCCATGGAAACATGAATGGTGCATGGCAGTGGCAGGATAACGAATTGCAAACAACCTGGCACTTTTGGAAAGGGGAGCTAGAGAGGACTGCGGTGTCTGAGGCTATTGGGGGCAACAGATGTTGCACATGGTGTATATATTTCTCCTTGGCCTAGGAAAGTTAATCTATTATGGCCCAGCAGCCTCTCTCTTGTGGATATGTTTACACAGGAATTAAACACCTGTATCTGGCCTGACTCAGATGACTTGGGCTTGAGAGACTTGTGCTATAAAATTGCTGAGTGGATATTTGGGGGAGAGGGCCCAGAGCAGAGGCTCCAGCCCAAACCTGAACATCTACACTGCAATTTTTTAGCCCTGCAATCTGAATCCCATGTCCTTAGTCAACTGACCCAGGCCAGCCATAGCCATGCCATGTGTTGTTTATTCCAGAACAGATGAAGCCAGCCTGTCTTTCACCTTAACTGTGGTGTTGATTGGCCTTTCATCCTGTAGGCCTGCAGAACATACGGCCCTTTTCTGCTCATGTGCTCAGTTGAGGAACTACAAGAGACAGAATTCTTTTGCCCTAGTGGAGTCCTAGTGACCATGGGTGGAAGTACATCCCCTTGGAGTGTAGTTGTAGTCCCATCAGTCCCAGGATATTAGAAAGACCAGGTGGGGGAGGTTATATATTTTATTGGACCACCTGTTGGTGAGAAAGAGAAGCCTTCCTTTCCCAGACCTGCAGAGTTCTGTGTGGCTCAAAAGCTTGTCTCCCTCGCCAACAGAAGTTGGCCCAATAAAAGATATTGCCTTACCTACCCGGTTTCCTGATGAACTGGCTGCCCTGCTCAGTTCAACATGCCTCTATGCACCCACACTCATGCACCCCTCCATAGAACTCCATAGACACCTCTCCACCCAACCTCTCATATCAATGCTCCATCTTAGTTACTGCATCTCTGTGCAGCACCCAGTGCACTGGGGCCCTGATCTCAGGGAAACAGCTCCTTACCTAACGAGACCAGAGTCTGGTAATTTTCCCACATGACGTGTCTGTAAAGTTGCTTTTGCTCCTCGCCCAGCAGCGCCCACTCCGCTGGGGAGAAATACACG